>BFEA01001135.1:106201-116519 GCA_003427395.1 Chara braunii
GGAGGAGGAAGAAGAAGAAGAAGACGCCACTTCCTTTATCTGCTCTCGTCCTTCCAGACCCGCCACTCCCCCTGCCGACGGCCTGCCACTGCCCGCCATAATGTCGTGGAAGTACATGATGCAAGGACCAACAGCTAGGGAAAAACGAAAGTTAGAATATCTGAAGAAGAAGAAGAAGAAGAAGAAGAAGAAGGAGACAAAGAATTAGAATGCGAAGAAGAAGAAGAAGAAGAAGTAGTCTGTGCGGTTGTGAATGAAGCTGCTGTCTGCCCACTTACGTCCTTTTTGGGGGGCAGGAAAATACAAAAAAAAATCAGGAGATAGCGGGCAGTAGGATATGGCGGGTGGTGCAATATGGCTGGCGGATGTGTGAGATGGTGGGCGGTAAGATATGGAGGAGGAGGATGACGACGAGGAGGAAAGAAGAAGACAAAAGGAGGAGGAGAAGGATGAGGAGGAAAATTGGTAATGAGGAGTAACTTCTGGCAGATCTACAGGACCTGGCCCGCTCAAAGGATATGTTCACGACCTCCCACAGTTTATGTCGAAAAGAGACGACTCTCTGTTGGTGGCGCTGGATTGGGATTCCGACAAACCCTTCCCATTGAATGAAGAATGGACCTATGCATACCAGGGAAAGACCTACTCGGTCCCACTGAGTCACACACAAGACCCGTGGTGCTACGCATGCAGACTCAGGGGACATTTGTGTATGAACGCCAACTGTCCAAACTTGTTGAGGAATGCACTGACCGGCCTCGTCTCCCCACACCACACGCTGGAAGGCATCTGGCAGTCCGAAGACCCCAAACTCAAGGGATGGCCTTTCAGAGAAGGAGAGAAACAAAAACCAGGGTATTGGTTTTGGAAGGGGGAAGGGGTTCCAAAGGTTGCCCCCAACAGCTCTGAGGTACACACTCCCAAACCAGCACCCAAAAAGGGTGACCCGTTAGGGAAAAGCAATAGCAAGAAACAATTCAAAACAAGGCCCCACACAAAAGATCCCAAAGCCCCTCACTCCGGGACGAATGGGACCCCCACCCCTGCTCGGCCATCTCAGCAAACGACAACCAACAGAACACAACAGCTCGACAGACAGCGAATGGGTCAGGAAACAGGTCACAGACCACCACCGCCACCCTCACCAGAGACGACAAACAACTGTCCTCTACCCGACAAGGCTCAGTCCCCGGAGGGGCCACCGGGCCAACTCCAGCAGGGGCTGAAACAAATGACCACGCTCGCAACACATGACAAACAGCCAGAACAGAACGAGCCCCACTACAAGCCAATACGGCAGCAAACACACAATGGAATGCTTCAAACACAACAACCGACTTAGCCACCGGCCCCTGCCATCACGGATCCTGGGTCGGGGTCACACAGGTCATTAGACCTTTGTGCAATCGAAGGTGCGAAAAAATTGTCTCTCGAGACAAATATGACGACCATACCCTCCACACAGGGACTGGAACAACCCCGAGAGACATCACTTATCCAGACCACTTCTGAGGTGGGAAGCCACTCTGGCACAAAGAGCGGCCATCAGCATCAACATGGGGAGAGGCCTCCCCCCCAATTGCATGGCCAGACAGACGATCCGACTGCAGTACCGTCATTAGCAGGCATCGGGACACCGGTAGGGGTGATGACAGGACACATGGAATACTAGTTAGCCAAAATCAAGGAGGTGATGGCGCAGAGTGGCAATGTGGCACCCGTGGAGATGATGGATCCACCAGACAAGCACATGGCCCAATTGATGAATGACATACAGCCACCAGTTGTGCCAACACCGCCTCGACCCCAACAGGGGGAGGCTCCCCAGGTCGGACCCCTGCAGCCTGGCCCACCCTCCAACGGTCCAGGCCAGGCAAGCCTCAAGAAACAAGCAAGACATCAGAAACAGGATAAACAGGAAAGGTCTGCAACCATCCAACATGGTACACATAACACCACGACCCTGGGAGGTGACCAACGACTCCATACACAACCATCCCACACACGGTCCCAACCACTGACCCACACAGAGGCTAACATGGCCCGACAACCAATGCCCCAGCAAGAACTCGAATACAGCACGCCCCCTAGGTTACAGCTGGACTATCAAGGAGATGTCATGCTGGAAAATAACAACGACCCGTATCAGACATCCCCAGACCCCCCTGCCTGCAGCTGGGGAACAGTCAAGGGGCCTCTGACGGGGTGGCAAAGGCCCAGGCCCACATACAGGATATACAAGCCACAACATATGCCTGGGCACAGTCCCAGGCTCAGCAACTGGCCCATGAAAAAGTTCAGGCCCAAGCACAGGTTCGGGCACAGGCTCAGTGGCTAGCAGAGGAGCACATGAAAATGCAGGCACAGTCTCAGTGGCTAGCAGAGGAAGACATGAAGATGCAGACACAATCACACAGGCCCTGGCTCAAGCACATGAGGCGCTCATGTATAGGGAACAACAACTGCTTTTAACCCACGCACAAACTTCAAAGATGGATGCAACCGAAACTGCGCCCCCTCTGCAAATCGACCACCAAGGGGACATTATCATAGTGCCTGAAGACAGCGATGCGCACCACCTGAGATTGCACAGGAACCCAGTGGGTGACCCGACGAACAAGGTGACCTCAACATCACCTCCGCTAAGCGAAAACCGCACCTTCACCAGCAACAACGCGTCGACGATGGTCTGGAGGCCCTCAACCATGCGAGGGGCGTCCTCCGGGGGACAGATCATGATCTTGAGAAAAAGGCAAAACGAAAAGGTCGGAATAAACAGAAGCCGACCATTGCCCACATAAGGGTGAAGACACAACTCAAGGAACTGGCGGACTGGGTGCTACTAAAAATGATGTCTCTAGATTCTATCTCCCTGCACAATTGTATCTCGCCCACACATTGGGAAAGAATCAGGAAGTTCATCATGAAAAATGAGGGCCTTCGACACACAGTGAACTCCTTCGCAACCCCTGACACGGTGGATTGGAAGATTGTGGCTCGATCCATCATCCACATCACCCAAGCAATCATCGACCATCTATGGTCGGTGCAGCAGTCGGTCCCAACCTCACAAGAGTTGCCCCCTCCCCAAGAGACAGGAAGGACAGACCTCATGTTTGGTGGAGGGTCAACAGTGGCCGGAGGTTCTCATTCAAGAAATGGCAGCAGTTCTGCACGCAGACCAGAACCGAAACGCACTGACCGCAGGAGTGAGAACATGGGAAGACAACATCCCCCCCCACCTACTCAGACCGGTACTGCACATTGCCCCAACTCAGGCCTGTGAGAAAGCGATCTCTATGATCTCAGACCCAATGTCAGACTCCTCCTGCTCTGAATCATCCCAATACGAGGATTCAGAGGATCAGGAGGACCAAGATGAGTCAGACACTAAACCGGAAACCGTGCCTGAATCTGAATCCCAGCAGGGTTCACAAGCTGAATGTTTACAACCACAACTGGGCGACGCAGACACTAAATCCCTCATGATTCCCCCCTCTCTCTCACTACGAACCTCACAACCTCTCACGAAACCATCCACCAGGGGGAAACTAAGGGACCTTATCAGGCCCTCTGGGTTGAATCTGGCTGCCCAAGCTTATGAACCATTGCAGGGACTGATACTCATACCGATCACTAGAGAGTCCTAAAGCCACAGGTGGCAAGTGGGACTGAGAACTAGGGGGTACTTGGCGGACTTCAACTCACGCAAATCGAAGTCCACAAATGACTACGTCGGCCTGACAATTGAAGGGTGGAAAGGGGAGTACGGGAAACCCGAAACTTTGAAAATGATTGCAACCCTCCTCAGTGATAACAAGGACGTTGGAGTACAGGGAGTGTCACTGCCCCGAGACCACCCCTTCCTGAGAGGCATAATCATGGCGGTAATAATCTTCGACTACAAGCTCTCTCAGAAAGGGGACTCTACTTTGCAGTGGTTCACGGACGAACAGCTGGCAGACCTGTCCACAACCAGGCTTAGATCTAATCCGGCCTAGAGACTAGCCTAAATCCACATCATCCTCCATGCAATATTAGAGAACGGCCTTCCTTGACACCACCAATATCTAGGAGGACCCCCCTTTCCTCAACGGACTGTGAACTGTACTGTGACAGGACAGACTCCAGCCCGGTCAGACCAAATGGAACCGCACCTATCACAGAGAGAGCAGGTCATCCATCACATGGAGCACACACACACAGCCCAGCGTCCTTCACTCAGACTCGCACCCGAACAACCAGCACTGTCACGTCCGCCGCCCATGCAACTCCCACCCACTCCGGTCGTCCCGTCTCCACTCAGAAAACTGCCGCCTTGGGCCAAGAAACTAAACCAAGCGGATCTGCGAATTAAATCTCTAAATGTCAATGGCCTCATGACGACTAATCAACAAAAAACGACTACAATCTGGAACGAAATCAAACACCCTGATTCAGAGACGTGGGCGGATGCGGTATGCATTCAAGAGATTCACCTGTCCCATAGTCCTAACCACCAGGCCAAACATAAACAAATCTGGCCGCATGTAGCGTACACGCCGCCGCCATTGGCCAGAGCATCGGCTGGGGTGACCATATGGCTTCCCCCTTCGTCACGACTAAAATCGGTGCAATCGGACTTTGACGGACTGGAGGGCAGATGGGTCTACCTCAAGGCAACCTTGGGAGAGGAGATGATATGCATCACCAGCATCTATGGGCCGAATGACAGCACAGATAGGCTCCAATTTTTGCAAAAACTGACCGAGGTGTTGCCAAATGACTACCCCCTGACCTTAGTCGGGGACTTCAACGTCACACCTAACCCGGCTTTGGACATACGGTCATCCTTGTCCCAGCCACAAGTGGGAGACATGCAACCGGATGTCATCATGCTCAACAACATAATGGCAGAAATGCAACTATGTGATGTATATAGATTGACTCACCCCACCAAGAGGGCATGCACCTGCTTGCGGTCTAGAGGAGAAGCAAGCCTATCCAACTCCAAGATAGACCTCTTTCTCATCTCACAGACCCTCACAGGCCTGGTAGTTGTGGCAGAAATACAAGCTATGAGTCCCTGCAGATCATTTGATCACATAGGAATAGTGGTGGGCCTCTCGTTCCATCACAACCTGTCCCGAGGCCCCAGCTTCTACAAATTCAACACTTCCTTGCTCAAACTACAAATGCTCCACAAGCTGGTGGATGAATACTGGGCATATTGGGCAACCTAGAAAAATGCACATGCTTCAGTAGTGAACTGGTTCAATACAACCATGGCCAACCTTAGGGAGCAAATAAAAAAATTCTCAATTAAACAAGCGAGAGATCGAAAAGTCACCCTGGACAGCTTGCTGCACACCGTCGAACAGTGGGACCAGCAACTGGTGGAATAACAGTTGGACCCACAAATCTTTTCGCAACTCTAAGACGCTAGAGATCACCTGTAGGCCCACCTTGCCCGCCAGGTAGAGAAATTGAGAATCCAGGCCCGGATTCGGAAAGCGGACACAGAAGGGACGATGGCCAGAGCATTCTTCAATAAAGTCAAGAGTTGGGCAAGACAAAGCCTGGTGGCCGAGTTGCACCACCCTTTCGACCCACACCAGCCGAACGCCTTGAACGCCTACAAAATAGTGGACTACGCCACACAATACTACCACAAACTCTTCACATCCGAAAATGCACATTGGGGTGAACAAACTTTGTCGCATGCCAGATCTACCATGTTTCACAACATGTCAGCCCTACTCTCTCAGCAGTCGAGGCAGGCTCTGGACGCACCTCTCTCATCGCAGGAGATCCACGCAGCACTAAAATCCATGAACGATGATAAAACCCTGGGCCTAGACGGCTTCCCGAATGAATTTTGGCTCCACTTTTGGGAACTCCTAGGCCCAAATCTTATGGAATAAATACATGCGGCCCAACAAGAGGGACGTTTAGGGGACCTCATGGGGCAAGGAGTAACCACCTTACTCTACAAGAAAGGGGATCAAGCAGAAATTAGAAACTATCGCCCTATCACTCTCCTCCCCCTCCCATACAAGATGGTGGCGAAAGCACTATGTAACAGACTTCTGCCCTGCATTGCATCACCTCATCCACATGGACCAAACAGGGTCCATGCCCCATCGGAACATCCAAGATAATGTCTTGCTGGTTAATGAGACGATCAAGTATGCAAGACACAGACAGGTAGAAGTTGCAATCCTATTCATCGACTTTGAAAAGGCCTACGATCATGTGGACGGGCGTTTCTTAGATCTATGCCTAGACAAGATGAACTTTGGTCCCGCGTTCAGACACTAGATCCACACACTGCACCACTCCGCGGCAACGAACATCATGCTAAATGGCCACCTCTCACCTATGTTGCACGCCCGGCCGCGGCCGGGGGGGGGGAATCGGCCGCGGCCTCGACCGACCAACCGATTTTGGTGTAGGATTTTTTTTTTTTTTAACGCATGAAAAATATATATATATATATGGGCGTGTAGGGCTCAAAAAACCCTACACGCCCATATTTTTGGGGGGGGCATTATTGTTTTCTATTGCGCAACAAAAAAAAAAAAAAAAAAAAAAAAAGAAGAAAAAAACGCTTCGAAACCTCGTGCAAGTATGTGTGTGTGTGTGTGTGTGTGTGCTGTCTCTTATACACATCTAGATGTGTATAAGAGACGGTACGAGAGGAGGCTGAGCGCAGGGGCGCCAGGCAAGGAAGGACAACTTTGGATATTGCATGAGTATGGCCTATGGACTTGGGCAAATGGTTCATCACTTCACTGTATTGCTCTACATGAATGTTTTCTTAGCGCCTTTGTACTCTCTGCTTAGACAAGAGTACTCAGGCACCTGTGGGTGAATTCACCACTTGGTCTTCCGTATAGCGTCCACGTTCATATTCGATACCGATATTATTATTATTATTATTACCGTTATTGTCTGCAAGCGGACCCGCTCCCTTTCTTACCTGACATGGTATCCGTGTGAGGAGAACAAGGTCGTGAGTGAGGCAAGAAAACATGCCTGGTGATGGGAGCATGCGACATCGGACGCCACATGCTCGTCCTCCCGAAATGTTGTGGACATCATTTTTTCGGCATTGTAGATAGTCTAGATAGGATCTGTCTTCTGAGAACTGGGCGTCAAAACGCCGGACAAGATACCAATATTGGTTCTTCGTTGATGATGATGGGATTATAACAGCATTGTCAATTCTGAGCCTTTGTTGGGCTCTTATAAGGTATTCTGCTGTTAATTCGAAGTCACGATAGTCCAGTCTTGTGTATATGATGCTGACTGAGTACTGAAGCTTTCTATTGATCAACTTTCCGGATTATTATTATTATTATTATTATTATTATTATTATTATTATTATTACTATTATTGTTATTACTGTTATTATTATTATTATTATTATTATTATTATTATTATTATTATTGTGCAACCAGACTTGTTTTTCATTCGCACTCTTCATGCATACAGCAGCGCAGCATACGGGCAGCATGCGACCACTCTATACTCAAAGATATAGCAGCCAGATAAAAGTTCACTTGCAACTGGCTATGGCGACTGAGCACCCAACAACCCACTGTTCACACACACCGGACCACCCTGGGTATCCCAAAGTGCTACTTACTAAGCACACACTAAAAGAGAACAGACAAACAAGCTGAACAGACAGACAGCAGCGCACAGACTGTAACACACACACACACACAGAAGAGGGAAAGACGAACAGACAATACCGGGCGAACAAATATACCAGGTAACAGACACACCGGGANTGTGTGTGTGTGTGTGTGTGTGTGTGTGTGTGTGTGTGTAACGTTACGTCATGCTGTGAAACATCATGTCGAAGCGTGGTACGGAACCCATACCATGATCAAGCCCCGATATAATATTTCGGCGTAACCCCCATACTACTTGTCAAGCAGACACAGGGTTTTTTCACAAGCCATTCTGATCCGAATACAGGAGGAATCAGTTCGGAAAACCCTGGGGCGGTACTTTTCGGTACTTCTGCACTCAATCTTTCGACCAAGAGGCGCTACCCAAGCGGTGTTTCGAATATAAGAAAAAAATAAAAAGGCATATCCACTCAACGCGGAATCTATTTAGAATAAGGATTGAAAGATCCTGATAGCTGCTGATATCTATAGAAAATCGCAGTTACGATCCTAAACAGTACTTCGAGACCCTTGATACTAGTCGAGAGAACTGAGACTGGTGCCGAGTGAGGAAGATTCATAGCTGTATTTCCTGGTCTGCGCAAATGGGTTAGGATCGGATTATGTAAATCAGCCATCCAATCGGGTAGTTTCTCAGGCTTTGTCGAGAAAAGGAGAAAAAAGAAAGGAGAAAAAGAACCAGAAAAAGAAAGAGAAAAAAGAAAATTGCTCATATGCGTGAAAATCAGGGGCAGATCTTGGATGCGTTGGTATCTTAGGTTCCTAATCTTCGTAGTACCTCGAAAGGGGCTCAAAAAGAAATATATGACCCATCGTTGGTGTAAAGTACGCTTGAACACGAATCGATGGCTTATTTTACGTATGCGATCGATTATTACGAGAACTCAAGCATGCAGGCAAGATTGGTCATAAATACGAACATCTCATAGGCCATCTATTGTGGTAGTAGCTAGTAATACAACGCATGCAGAAACAAGCAAGGAAATCTCTGCCCTATCTACTGTAGACCCTTCGATCAGCCTTTGCACAGAATTGGACCTTATCCTTGATCGCATTTCCTGAGTTGGTGTGGTTAATCGAACGGTGGTAATACCAACCCTCGAGCTCGGCCCTTCGGTCGACAGAGTGGTGTTACAACCGTTCATGACCATCTTCCAGAAGGGATCCGAGCAAAGATGGGTCTTGACAAAGGCGGAATTCCGAATGTGCATAGAGAAACCATACATGCTATTGCGACGAGATATGCAGACCATGCGTTCGAAAACCAGGTATTGAGAAGACATCTTCTGTATTTTTACAAACGGCGGTAGTACCACACATCGTGCCCGACCTTACGGTCGGTCGAGTGGTGTTACAACCGTTCGTGACCAGCGACCAAAAGGGATCAAAGCAAATATAGATCTCAGAAGAGGCGAAATTCCATGTGTGCAAAAAGATCATACATGCTATTACGAGTAGACATGAAATCTACACAAATATAGAGAAGTCGTTGAATTTGGAATGTTACGGTTAAACGAACGGTGGTAGTACCATCCATCGTGCTTGACTCCATGGTCCGCCGAGTGGTGTTACAATCGTTCGTGACCAGCTGGAGCGAAGATGGATTAAAAAAAAAAAATAAAAATAAAAAAAAAAAAAAATCAGAAGCACACAAAGAAGCAGTCATACATATTGTAGCGAGGAGGAATGAAATCCACACCTTCGAAACACACAGATACCGAGAAAGCACCGTAGTTGGTCGTCGAGCTGAATCAATTCCAAGTTCACCAATTAGGACAGCAAGCGGGGGCAGCGGGAGTCGAATGGGGGGAGAGAAGTAGACCGGCTGCATTCCCAGAGACGTCTCCACATAATATGGGAGATGGCCTCGACAGCCAAAGCAGGGAGGGTAGTGGCAATCCCTGAAGCGCTTTTCTACCGTTAGCCACTATAGCACGGCTTCATCAGAGGGAAAACTCCTGCTATGGACGTTTGGGTAATGAGAGGGGTGGAGGGGGAGGTAGAGTCTGCAGATGGTGTAGGAAGGCTAGAAGCGCGAGAAAAGCAAGCAAGGCAATGAAGGCTAGGAGGACGAAGGCAGAAGTTTTGACAGCAACTAGAGATCTGTTCTCTCCGTCATCCTTTTGCAGTGCCATAGCCAGCAGCGTGAGAACTTTCGCGAGTGCCCACCGTAACAACTCGTAGGGGGCGACTATCAAGGCGAGCATGCCTTTCGGCGTGCGCAGTGCAAAAAGCAGAGCGAGCGTTAGCAGCGCGTGCAAAGGCTTGTGCCCGCACTGTGTGATGGCAGTGCTCAGCGCAGAGTAAGCAGGCAGAAAAAGGTAAGGTGCGCGTGCATAGAGGAAAAGTCGGGAGCTATACCGCATCTTCGGGGTTGCCGATCAACTGGTCCACCATAGCCGGGTCCACTTCGTAGTCCATAGCTCCTGAAGTCGCAGCGCGTGAGTCCTGAAAACTCCGAAACTGTCTCCACAGCCCTTGATCGGTAATCTCCTGGAATTGCGCACAACTGAAAGGCCGTACGTCCCTTGGCTCATCAGTGCGAATGCTTTCTGAACGAAAAGATGGGAGACAACGGGCGCAGCCTACCTCTAAAATAGTCCCCTGTCGTAGCGTGGCGTTTTGCTTTTTCTG
>BFEA01001135.1:125101-135921 GCA_003427395.1 Chara braunii
AAGCTCGGTCCTGATGCTACCGGCTGACCCCTGGCCTGTATCGCCCACCTGCTGTAGCAGGTATCGCACCTGGTGGTGGGTGCAGCTCCCGCATGTTCCCTCGTTGGAGGCTTGAGCACGGATGTGGCTGCTACAGGGTTCCCCGTAATACTATAATGACAATAAAAAAGGCCTGAAAGGCCGTCCTGTCCAGATTTGACAGGTAATTAAAAGGGTGACGGCCTTGAGATATTATCATTGAGCTGACCGGCCCCAAGCAATTCATTAGTAGTTGGTTTTACTCGTCAAGTTCCATCATCTGGATTCGAACACAGGTCTGTATTTCAACAGGTCATGGGTGTACCCACCGAGCTAGGCTCTTGGGTTTGACAGGTAATTGAGTTGGTTGGCAGCCTTTAAAAAAAAAAAAAAAAAAGAGGCCAGGTACCAGACACATGGTGGTTGCTGCACCTGCCAGCCATTGGTTGTCCTTGTCCTTGTCCTGACAATACTGTCATCATTCTTGTTCTAGCTGTTTGGGGCAGAGAGTGAGAGAGTCTACAGTGTTTTTTTGAAAAAAAGGCTAATGAGAGTCTACAGTGTAGTCCTCCTCCATTCTGCCCAAATCAAATTAGCAATAACAAATTTCAACTTATTTCTGACTGCAGACTGACCTGAACCTGTTTGCCATTATCATTTTTTTTAGGGGCCATGCTAATCTTCTCTGTATCGTTCCAATTTTAACGGATGTCCCGAAGGACTTACCATTTTTGAATCATCTCTCTCTCTCTCTCTCTCTCTCTCTCTCTCTCTCTCTCTCTCTCTCTCTCTCTCTCTCTCTCTCTCTCTCTCTCTCTCTCTCTACACTCTCTCTCTCTCTCTCTCTCTCTCTCTCTCTCTCTCTCTCTCTCTCTCTCTCTCTCTCTCTCTCGCGCGCGCGCGCGCGCGCGGGGTTCTCTGGCGAGGTTCGCTAGAGTAGCCGGAGGTAACTGGGGGGTTTTGCTCCTCGAAGTTTACGCCGACTTGCGTAGCTATCTGGGGTAGGCGGATGGGTGTGCTCAGGAGTTGATTTTTGCTTTGTTCTTTTTAGTTTGGCTATTTTTCTCCTTTGAAAGAAGGCGGGAGTTTTTCTAGAACGATTTTTTGTAATTGTCCCGTTTATAGGCTACGGTAGGTAGTTTAGACGGATGTTGGGTTTTTTTAATATTTTGAAAAAATAGTATGCGGAGGTTTTTTGAAACCAAGGTGTTAGGCCCGGGGTGCTTCTATCAGGATCGTTCCCAATAGTTGGCAGGGCTGGTTAATGCTTCGTACGGATGACGGTTCTAATCAGACGATGCTACGGTGAGACTTGGAAGAGGCCGGGGGGTTGGGGCCTCTGACTTGGAGGTGATGCGCATGTACTAAACTTGGCGACGGGAGAAATTAGTATGGTCGGTGATGGTGGTCGATTGGAAGGGAAGCTCTGTGGGGGGGGCGGTGTCGGTTCACGCACTTTCGAGTAGTAAAGCGAAGTGAAGGAGTAAGGCGGGATGCTGTGGGTGGCGGGAGAACGGCCGCGCGTGGTATTCAGCGGAGCGGGTGAGGTTTGCGGAGCAGGGAGGATTGTGGAAGGTGCCTGTTGAAGGTAAGGATACGGAGGAGTTCTGAGGAGTACTCAGTATGGGAGGATCGAGGGCAAATCTATTACGAAGGAGATGGAGGAAGTATGGGCGGAAAAAGTGGGTAGTAAGAGAAGCGTCGGAGGAAAGGAGTGTAGAATGCGAAAAAAGAAAAAGAGAAAGAAAAAGAAAAAGGAGAAAGAAAAGGTACGTGAGTATGGAGCAAAGGGAATGGGAGGGGAAGTGTGAGCCGGGTGTGGGTCGGTCCTGGTCGGAGGTGAGATAGGTCTGTTTTTTTGTATTTAAGGAGTGAGAGGGATGGCCATAACCCTCTCACCAAGCATAGTTGCTTGCTCAAGGTACACTCTCCCTGATGAGTCTGTGGTCGTACGCACGCAGACGAAACGCGTCGGAGATCGCGTATTGTGCTTCATGGTTGTGATCTGTCGGTTTTTATGGTATCTTGGTATTTTTATGCTGGTATTTGATTGTACATGGTATGGTCTTCCAGCGTCGGAATCAGTGTGGCCGCTGTTCCTCCTGTTAACTCTCTCTCTCTCTATCTCTCTCTCCTGGCTAACCATAACGTCCAGAAGCCTACTGACCTGAACCTGTTTGCTATCATCACTTTTGTCAAGTTTTGTGTCCCTATTCCTACTACCTCTCGTGATGAAATCCTTCGTCTAGTTTTTTTTTCTCCGCTTGGGCAGTGCTGTTGTGAGGGCCTTTTGTGGCAAGGGCCTTACTGTAGAATGTTTTGTTTCCAGCCATAGAGGTGCGAAAAGACAAACAGTGCTCCTTCCTCGGCTAAGCGGGATATACTTTTTTTTTTCCTTCTTTTTTTTTTTTTTTTTTGAAGTCCAGGGTGTTGTAGAGGTCGGTTTCTGGACCCACGACAGGTACCTATCTACAGTCAGCAACTAATTTATGGGACCCAGACCATCCTATCTTGGAGGATCCCCCTCAGACAGCCCCCACTGCAGGTTCCCCAACGATTTCCTCCACCAGAGTCTGTCTACTAACACCCCTCCTACCGGGATCCGCCAGCAGAGCTTGTCCCAAGCCAACCCTCCCCCCAAACGGCACCCCATCCCAACTCAGGTCCTTGCCCCCTCCCAAAGCAGAGCCTAAGGTAACCAACACACATGAGCAGTCTCACCACAAACCCATACCTGCATCCTCATTAGACTGCTAACTGTATCAGGCAAACCCCTCATAGGCCAGGACCCAACATACAACACCATGGACAACCCCTTGGGTGGTGCGCAGGCAGTGTGTAATAACTTACCATGTGTCAGCCCAAGGGGTGTGTGTCCAGCCGTGCGTCATTCTTACGCCATGCCGGTGTCCATGCACGAGGCTGCGGATTTGAACCTGCAACCTCATACCACAATGCGCATTTCCAACCGGTGCTCTAACCACTGAGCTACCAACTTCTAATCAGCCGAAACCGATTACAGCAAGATGTCGGTCAAAGCCTTCTTTTTTTTTTTTTTTTTTGGAAAAAAACATGCCCCCGCCAGTGTTAGTGGTGCTGATAAGAGCAGACACCACTAGCACCTGGGGAGAGGCTCCATCTATTGGTGGGGAGCATCACCTGCTGGAAAACGGGTCCAGCGTCCCATATACAGATTGGATATAGAATACGTCAGAACAAAACAGTTGCGGGGGGGGGGTCCCTGCCAGCATTGATTACCCTGGGATCCAGGGGATTGACTGAGCAGGATATTGGAAGGAAGGGGGAACCTCTTCACCCTGAACCCGGCGCCAGATACCTACTGAAACACACTAGTTCCTCCCTCCCCCTCCCAGCCCCCCATACTTTCTTGTTTAGAGTGCTCAGGCTGCCAGCATTGACTGCCCCGGGTTCACTGAGCAGCGAAAAGAAGGAAAAATATGGCTGTTAGCAGAAGAAAAACCTCCCCGGGGGGCTCCAGGGAGGAGTTCCTTGTATGAGTATGAGTGTGTAGAAGACTGGGTTACATGATTTTATCATTCAGGACAGGATCTCTGCCAGGGAAAGAGCATGGGGTGGGAAAGGGTTTGGAAAATCAGCGGGGTGGCGAAGTGGGAAAGAGGGTTCTATGTTTTTCCAGTCTTTGAAGCTTAGGCGGTAGTCTCTCATCTCTTCCAAATCCCTCTGTCCCTCTCCCCTGTCTCCGCTCCATTTTTTATTATTATTATTATTTTTTTTTTTTTTGTAATCCATCCTTCTCTCTCCCCTCCCACCCAGTCTGTGCAAAATGTTGTGATCCGTCTCCTAACATCTCCTACTTGTTTAAAGAGGTCTAACTGTGTTTTTGTGTCTAACCATCTTTGTGTGAGTTCGAAATGTACCTGCTGCTGAATCTGTTCGGTGATTTCTGACTCTTCTACTCTCACCTTTGCCATGGCCAGCGTGCATCTCTGCCACCAAAGTGCTCATATCACCGCTCTCCTTCCAAGTCTGTACATATTCTCTATGAAGGTCGTGGCTGCTTCTGCCTGTGGCCAATGGCCGACCAATATGGCTTGCCAAGACCAGGGTCAGGGGATTGCAGATTCCATCTTTCTCCATATGCGATCCCACCATCTCCATATAAATTGGGCGATCGGGCATTGCATGAAGATGTGTTCGATGGTTTCCGCCTTCTTGTAGAAAGGGAAAAGGCTCTGACACCGGCACCACAGAAGCAGCAGACCTTTTTGTACTAAATCAGTACGGTCAGTCAGCCATTCATTTGTTGGCAGACATCGGTGGGCAATCTGTCACTGCAGGGATGTGATTTTTATGGGTTTTGCTTTCTGTTCTTGGAACCATTTAATTGGAATCAGAAGGGAGTGATCCACGTTTAGGTGTCTGACCCATCGGTCGTTTACTGTGTCTCTCAGTCATCTTTTAGGTCTGAGCATTTTATAGGCTGATTTGATCGACAGCTGATGTAGGTTGGTGTGACCTGCTTTGGGGCCTCCCCTCTGCTGGGGGGGTTCCCATGTCCATTCTGCTGGGTCTAGGGCCCGGTCCTGGATTGATTTGAAGGGCTGGAACACCACCCTCTGTCCTTTCTCTTCTAAAACTCTCACTCGATACACAGATGCTTTCTCTTTCCATTTAAAGGGGGCTCTGCTACCTTGGAGGGTGTCAGTTCTCGGCCTCCTCGCACTAGAAAAACAGGCAGGGCCTTGCCACACCACTCTCGAAATGTGAAAAAGACTAAAATGTGGCGGGTGCATCTGGCCATGTTCGAGGGGGAAGTGCATTGATATTTTGCACATTTCGAGAGTGGTGTGGGCATGCTCGCAAACAGTGTCCTTCCGAACATCCACTAAACCCATCAGAACACTGTCCCAGGCAGGTTGTTTTCCAAACAACAAAAGGCAACAACCCTTCCTGATATCAATTTATTTATTTTTTTCCAGAAAATAGCCCTTGCATAAGCCCTTTATCCCTGCGGTGGTAAGAGAACCGCCAGAATTGAGGGTTTATCTGCCAGGCGGCTTTGTTTTTTATCTTTTTGACAAACATTATTTCCATTCTATTGGTGGGGAGCGGCACATATTCGGAACCGGGCCCAACGTCCCGGTCCCTTATAATAATAGAAACTCTGAGGTCGGGTCCTCACAGTTTGCCCGGAGTATCTTGCCAAGAGCCAAAACAAAAACACACAGGAATTCCTTTTTTTTTTTTTTTTTTCCAAAAAAAAACCAGGTTGTTGTAGAAGTGGGATACTAGACCAATGACAATTACCCACAGCATTCGGTCAATCGGTTGTCCAGCTGAATCCCTCTGAAGACCCCACCCACCCTTCCTCTTATCATTTTGCCCCTGGCGCAACCCCCCCCCCCCCCCCCCCCCCCCTCCCCTCCCCCTGTCCTACCCAAATGTTAACCACCCGGGACCATCACCCATTGCCATATTGGTAGGGTGACCTGACCCGACAACGGTTGCAGGCACCCGGGCTAGGCAGACAGACCTACCCCCCTGCTCAGCCCTGGTTGAAGCAGATGCCATGCAAGCCCGATTGCACGGGGACTTCGGGAGCTGGGTATGAAAAAGCTACTACATGTCTTCATGAGGGTGCACAGTATTACTACTTCCGGCCCCGCGGTAAGGTGCAGTATCTCCTGACACCCCCGACATCCCGTACTAAGGAACTGTTGTGCCAGCCTCAACCCTTAAGCCACGTACTAGGAGTATACCCAACCCTAAGTTGTGGATCATGGACCGTATCTATTGACCCTGGGGAACCCTACGTTGTATGATAAACTGTGAGAGCTAGACAATCCTTTGTTCCCTCGTATGTCCCTCGAGCCCGTTCCGCGATCTAGGGAAATAACTCCATGGTGGTACCATACCAATGAGAATTCAGAGATCTCGTCGTAAGAATTGTCCTGTGCGGACCCTTAAAGGGATCAGCCTAAAACCGTTTTGTTCCGACACTGAGTGAGGTCTCGAACAATCAGTCAGTTAGTTGAATTACCAATTGAACATAACAAGGTGTAGCACAGTCTGGTAGCGCATCTATTTTGGGTACAGAGGGTCATAGGTTCGAATCCTGTCACCTTGAGTCAAAATCAGAGTAAATTGACGTGAAAATCTCCGACCCTGCAGTAAAGTGCAGTATTCACCCCAGACATCCCGTACTAAGGACCTGCTATGCCAGCCTCAATCCTTGACTACGTACTAGGAGGATGACCAGCCCTGAGTCATAATCTGGTATCGAAAACAGGACCTCATGTGACTCGTGCAAATGACCTAACCTGTTGACATATACTATGAAGTAGTATGAAGTCGTGCTCTGCTGGGCTCGAGTAAACCATACTGTACAAGCCACCCAACAGTCGCGTGACCACCCATAGACCAAGAACATCAGGATACTATACCATCGCCCCAGTCCCAACATACAACAACCATGAGCTACCCTACCCCTTGGGTGGTGCGCAAGCAGTGTCTGTAATAGCTAACATGCGTTATCCCTGGGGGGGGGTGTCCCGCTGTGCATCAATCTAACGCCCTGCCGGTGTCCATGCACAAGGCTGCGGATTTGAACCCGCAACCTCATACCACAATGTGCATTTCCAACCGGTACTCTAACCACTGAGCTACATCAACTGGACTTCACATACACACAGGAATTCCTGATAACGGGGTGGTAACAAAAACAGCAGTAGGGGGGCATACTCACAATAGGCCCTCAAAATCGCAAAAGCGCAAAATCAGCGGCCAGATTGAGTCCTTGTTAAAGGAGGACTCGGTCTGGCCACTCATCTTGTGATTTTGTGATTTTGAGGGCTTAGTGTGAGTATACTCTCAGAGTTGAGGGCCTAGATTGAGTCCTTGTAAAAGGAGGACTCAATCTGGCCGCTGATTGGGAGCAGGACGTAGTAGACAAAAATGCGTAGGTAGTCTGGTGTGAAGAAGGGCCCTCTCAGCATGTGCAAAGCTGCCAGATAACATTGTGATTCAAGACCTGATAGATAGCGGGGTGATCTCACAGAAGCTCTGAGTAGAATAACTTCTTGTCTTTGGATAGGCCCGCCGACTGAAAGGGGGAAAAGACCATGTCTCAAAAAATTGTGAAGTGGCCACCTCAGTTGAAGGAGATAAATTTTTGAATTTATACCGATTTGCTATAAAATCCAGATGTATATACATTTTTGAATCTATACCGATTTGCTGTAATATCCAGACGTATAACATGCTTGAATTGGGATAAAAGGGAATGAAGGGAATTTACTAAATGTCATGTCCCTTCTGGCTATCCAGATTTGCCAGAAGGCTTCTCGCCCTGAACAAAAGACTTAGGGTCAATCTCCCTGAATGGGTGATAGACTCTACATATATGACGCAATGCATGCAGGACTTTTGGTCGGAGTGGTCCTTGTCCAAACCCCTGTTCTTGTCTACAACCTCATGACTTTTGGCAGGCCCATGGGTTGTTAAGAACAGAGGCCTGATTTTCGAAAAAGCCCTGATGACGACCCGCAGATCCGCTTTAGCAGACCTTAACAAAGAGTTAGCGCAGTTAATGACAGCGGTGCCTGTGGATGAGCATGAGCTGATGAAAAGAATGGATTCGATACGACAACGATGGACCATAGTTATTTTGTTGTTGCTTAGAGATGCATCTAACAAAAACAAAGTGATGTAGCTTACCAAAGGTGATAGGATGACCGCTGACTTTTGATGGGAACACCGACAGAGGTTTCCCGGTACGCTTATCAGAGCTATGGCTCATCCCACAGACCCTCTTATACCTTTACCAGAGAACACGCCGGAAATAATGACTAATATTTCCCTGTTTTACGAAGCATTGTTGGCGTCACAGGCCCAACACACAGAGACACAACTACTCACAAACTTTCATGACATTGTGTAGACTAAACTCAAGACATCCGTCACCCCCCATAAAGTTCAAACCCTAGAGGCGGACATAGCCCTCTTCGAGGTTGTGTGGGTATGTTGGGCGATGCCTCGGCATAGAGTCCTAGGGGTAGATGGATTGCCGAGGTATTTCTTCCAGAAATATGCCGATTCTTTGGGCTCCTTGCTATTGAATACCTTTCAGGCCATATGGAATGCGCCCCCCCCCCCCCCCCTTCAGATATGTTGACTGGTGTTATTTCCCTGCTGTTTAAAAAAGGTGATGCGGCGGATGTCCGTAACTACAAACCGATTACCTGGATACCATCGATCTATGAACTGGTCTCTTATACACATCTAGATGTGTATAAGAGACAGCCGTAACTACAAACCGATTACCTGGATACCATCGATCTATGAACTGTTTGCAAAAATCATGGTTTTCAGGCTGCAAACAGTCTTGCCCCATCTTATCCACCCCTCGCAAACGGGATTCTTGACTGGCAGACAAATTCTGCATAATGTCATGATGACCAGATTGTTGAATTGGTACTGTCAGGGGAGGGTGAACATACGATTATATTACTGCACTTGGAAAAAGCGTATTATAAAATCAGATGGGAATTCCTGCACCCTTATGCAGTTCGGGTTTGGAACTCGCTTCAAAAGAGGAGTCGTGACATTGTGCAACAACAGTAGGTCCCCTATTTGTGTCAATGGATCATTGTCTCCACCAATTCTGTTGACGCGTTCTGTTAGGCAAGCTTGCCCTTTGGCACCGTACCTGTAGATCCTATACGTCGAACAACTGCATATGCTCATTAGGCAGAATCTGGGCGTACCAGGTCTCTTGTTACCCTCTTGGCCTTAGATTCAAATCAGAAGCATTTGTCAATGGCGCGGTGGCAGTTATACCACCTACTGACGAAGCATTCCAAGCACTGCAAAACTTTGTAAAACATTTTTGCTCAATTTCTCAGGCAGCGGTAAACTGGACTAAATCAACAGTGCTTATTCCCCCCGACGTACAACCGCCACAACATTGAGGCATGAGATTGGTGATGCCTAACCAGCATGGTCGATTGTTGGGGCACAACATATTTTTCACTCCTGATTTGATTACTGATTCGGCACAAGTCTTTACATCAGTTCACAAGGCGTTCTCTCCCTGGATTAAACATAAGGGAGTCAGCCTGATGGGCAGGGCAACTGTGATAAATAATTCTGTGTTTTCCACACTGGGATAGTGGCTTTGTACAAGGGCCTTCAAAAAAAAAAAAAAAAAAAAAAAAAGGTATCACAGAGCACTGTTTCAACTGGACCAGCCCGCAATACAGACCGTGAGGCACATTTTGACACATTACCTTTGGAAGGAAGAAGATAATGATGCGGTTTTCCTAGTCAAGGTCACTTGCACCACGGTCACTAAGCCCAAGAGAGTGGGGGGATCATCCGTCCTGGACCCAGGACGTCAGATAGCTGCTCCGTTGGTCAGATGGGTGCCTTGGGCACTGCTGTCCGGGCCATCCTGTCCAAATGACGGACCTTTTCCTTCTCAAAATTTGGAAATGGAAGGACGGTCGTTGTGCATGGCTTGCGATTTCTATCTCCGCGTATCTGAGGAAGAAATTGCCTGATGGAGTTTGAACCGGTATACTGTGGGCATGGCAAAGCTGTGTTCTGATGCTGCGATCACCTCCGCTGATAATGTAACGAAACCTCACCCAACCCCTGTTTTTTTTTTTTTTTTTTTTTTGAAAGAGCCCCTTCGTAAGCCCTCTACCTTAGCGGTGGTGAGAGAACCGCTAGGATTGAGGGTTTATCTGTCGGGCTGCTCCATCTATTGGTGGGGAGTGGCACCAGCTGGAAACCGGGCCCACCATCCCATTGAACATCTTGTGGCAACAAAATTTTGTTGTCTGTTTTCCTAGGGTTGTGGGCGTTTCTGTTCTCTACCGGGGGCTCCCTTTTTCCTGGAGCTGCAACTCTCTCCCATCCTATGTCACCCTTCTTCTAATAACCCTATCCCTATTTTGCAGCCCCCTCTGTTTGTTGATTCTATGTCTTGTCCCTTTCTAAACCCTTTTAAACTCTAAACCCTCCATGAACCTATGCACTCACCCCACTCAATCCAGTCTGGCCCTGTCGGCTGGATAAACTGATAGCACTGTTACTGTGGAGGCTCCAGCTGTCTCCACTAGAAAGTGGTCGTGCACATCTTTGTCTGACATTTTGAATCTTTTATAGCTCTCAATTGTGTGTGTACCCATTTCAGCTTCTCATTGGTGTGGATTGAGGTAACGCCTTTGGCGAACGCAAACTGCATCACGCTCTGTGTATAGACCGCTGTCTTAGCTGCCATGGCCGGAGCCGAAAGATGGGGTAGATAAAACCATCCTCCTCTCGGATTTGTTTTTTAATGGTTGGACGTGCAGTTTGTACATGAAATGTCCTCTAAGGGGGTGGATCGGATCCAATGTCAGAAGTTGATTGGTTGATGCACAGCCCGGGGTTGTGAGAGCTGCCATAAGGGTCGGCGATTGGGCATTGACCGCTTGTTGAGGCTATGTCTCCTTGCCCTGGGGGTTGGGCTTGGCCGCCCACAACTGCGTCGGGGGAGGGCCCGAGTGGGGTGTCCTAATGGATTGTGCATCATTCAGGGTGTCTTTGTAGGAGGGGGGGGATGGATGTCTGACCGACATTCCCTGGGATGTTGCAGGGATGACCGACTGCCGAGGCTTTCCCCCCTAGAGGCAGTGCCTTGGGAGGGGTGTGCTGGCTCCCGTGGATGTGTTGTGATATAGGGAAGTCTCGACGCCATGGTATCGGGATCGGGATTTGGCCAGATGCCAGATATGTCTCCGCGGGCTTTGGCAGTGGGGGGGGGGACTATTTGG
>BFEA01001135.1:136939-155845 GCA_003427395.1 Chara braunii
GAGAGAGAGAGAGAGAGAGAGAGAGAGAGAGAGAGAGAGAGAGAGAGAGAGAGAGAGAGAGAGAGCAACAAAAAACTCAGCATTCAAAGTTTTTTTTGGCATTGAAAGACATAAGAAACATACATGTATGTTGTAATTTATCGACTTACTATTGGCATATGAAACGGAAGAGAACTGGAGTGCTCATTGATTTCTGTTTTTTTTAATTTTTTTTTGCGTTGAATTATGTGTATGTAGCATAACATGCATATATATTGTTCTTGTTATCATTTCACTATCGTTTTGATGTATAACGCATAAAAAGTATTTGCTTTCTAAGAGGTACTGGTGGTTTAAAGCCTTCATGTCCAATGCATTATGCAATATGTTATAACGCCTTGAGTTACTGCAAGTGGTATGTGAGCTTACCACGCCGAGGAGGTGGGGAGGAGACGCATTATATGTTCATAGGAGTCATAGGACTAAACGTAATACGGATACGTAAAATAAGAACGTCCATAGTAGTGCCACATGCGGATTGACTATACCTGCAGTATCAAATAGAAAAGATGTTGTAGTGAGATTACTTACATTTTTGCAATCTCACTTCAACATCTTCTGCATTTAATACTGCGGAATGCGTTCCTGTTTGTGCCACTAGTAAGAACATTATTCTTTAAAGTATCGATAGAAATACTGTCTTTATGAACATAGAAGGTCCCTCCTCCTCCCTACTGCAGACCCCTTCTCGGCGTGCTCGGCTCACAGACGTTCACCTTTTTTTTTTCTTTAACAAATGAAATGTTTCTCCAACACATTACAACAAGTTGTGAATCACAACTTCAACATTACTGTTTACTCGACCTATGATATAAAAACGGTTCTAAAATCGCTAAGAAAAAGTTATGAATCAACCCGATCAACTGAAGCAATAACAATGAAAAAACGTTCATCAAAATACTCAAACATTTCATAACGTTTTGCAACTTTCGGAAAAACGTAACCCCAACGTAAGCCCAACATTAAAAGCAACATTGGAAAAAACGTAACCCCAACGTTAAAAGAAACATTCATGGATCCGAATATCCATTGCTTGTCGACAAATTGTAACGTTAGTCTTGTTAAACCAACCATCCAAAATTGTTCCATTCTCTTTCAATGTTAATTAACCTGTTAAGGTTAAATGACAGTCAAAAATCAATCTTCTAAACTGTTTATAAACAAGATAAGGTTAATTAACAAAAAAATTATAAACTCGGATTTTTTCTGTTGAACTCTTTCTTTCTCGTCGACCGTTGTTGTCTCATTCACTCTTATTCGTCTCTATCCGTGCAATCGCGTTGTTCCGCTTTCTCTCATATGTCTTCGTGTCAAGATCGCAAGGACACCTTTAGAGTGATGACTGTAGGATACTCACCATCCTGCCTTGTTCGCCGCCATTTCGCTCTGTCCGCTGAACCAATGATTTCCTTCAATGTCTTGGCGATGGCGTCCACAACGTCCGTCGTCCTCGGTAACTCCAAGGCCTTAGGGTGACAAGACTGCCGGACCCGCCGGCTGGTTCGCTCCCGTGTGCTCGCAACCTGACCAATTGACCCCCGCTCGAGAGTCGCTTCGTTCCTCGAGGCCTAAGAGACAACCAAGGGTTGCTGTCGGGACAACGCTGACCGGAGCTGGGGTGAGTCGTGTTGCCCTATAACCTAGCAGGGTGGGGGGATGAGGCCTGGGAGAGCTCGACAGGGAAAAGACAGTGTTAGAGAATTCTAGAGGGTTTTGTTAGAAATTTCGGGGGTTTTGAGCATTCGAAAGACTTCTGTGGTGACCGTCTTCTTTTTTGACTTACTAATGGCTTTCCTGAATTGCTTTAATAGTCCCCCCCCCAAAAAAAATTCAGTTCTAAAAAAAAGAAGGAGATGAATGAATGGAGCTATGATGCTGATTGGTGACTTGACTGGTATTTGCTTTAGTCCCGAGTCTCAGTGGTTTGCGAATAGACAAGGCTGGAATGACGCTGGTCGGTGTTGGGGTTTGGTTGTGCTGCCATGTACCTCAAGTTGTACGAGGGCATGAGACCTGGTAGAGAGATCTGGGGAGTTGTCGAGGGTGGACGACACTCTAGTGTCTTCTGGTGAACTGGTGCCTAGTTGATGCTGGCCGGAGCCGGGGCGGGTCGCTTTGTCCTGTGGCCTAGCAGGTGGGGGGTTTCTGGGGTGGGTCCTGCCACTCTGTAACCTAGCAGTTGGGGGCATGAGGCCTGGCAGAGATTGGGCATCGGGATATAGGGGTGAGGCAGGTAGGGTTGGGCTGCTGAAAGGCCTTAGGGCAGGTGTTCTTTTCATTCTGAATGCTCCTTTGATCCGAGCTTTGGGGGATAGAGAATTTTAGTGTCCTTGTGTAGATTACACAATTGCCTTTCTTGGCCGAAGTCGGGTAATGGCCCCGGTATCTTAAGGATTTCTCCATAAATTTCTCAATTTCTCGATATGGTCTTGAATGGGACGCTCGGCCCGGTTCCCAGCACGTGCTGCTCCCCATGAATAGATTGGAGCATGTTCCCATTAAAAAAAAAAAAAAAGAGTGGCGAGTAAGTGCAACCAGCCCTCGAGTTCGACATGGTTCTCATTTTTTTCACTCTCCACCCATCCGCCACGAATTGTGCCTCCCATTTGATCCGGCGGAATGGAAATGGAAGTGGGGAAGAACCTCGTTTATGCAGCCATGGCAGTACTCAGTTAAGAAAGGATACAGGTCAATGAGAAAACGGGCCCCAGTTAGGGAGAAAATCCTACAGAGATGGGACAGAGACTCGACTCTCAAAAGAAATGATCTGAGAAGCTTTAGGTGGTCAGCCTACTCCCACATAAGACCGACCAACCATATAGCGCTTCAATGGTAGATCATTCACAGGTGCCTGCCCACCCCTGATTGGATTACAGATCGGACCGACCTGGAGCAAAAAGGGAAACTGTCCCCGCTCTGCACATACTGTGAGCTCATTCCCCCAAGGAAACGGGCTAACCTAGAGCACGGCCTTCTGGACTGCCCAATGGTTGCTCGCCTATGGAGGTGGTGGGATGCGGCCTGGCATTATTTTACAGACCAACACTTCCCTTGGAACGCAAGGACTATCCTATTCGCAGTCCTCCCCCCAGAAGGAGTGCAGTGGACACAATTTATGCTGAACCTTTCCCAATATACCCGTCTGGCACTGCTTATGACAGCATGGCGGATGAGGTGTGCCCACGAGAGATGTCAGCATACCTTCACCTTTATGCAAGCAAGAGCAACGATCGCAGACACAATAGTCTATCAGACACAAGCAGCCTGGAAGGAGCTTCAATCTGGCCTACGTAAAGAATCAGAAGAGTCTAAGAGGCGACAGATGCTAGACAACTTCCAGATGACGTGGGTGGACCCGAACGGCAGACTTTGCACACTGCACCGTCCTGAAAACTTGCAATGGCAACCGTGGCTGTCGACTGAGTCCGCCTGGGAATTCCTCCCTCAAGGTCATTTCGTCATCCCCTGTCAACCAACCGACTTCGTCCTCGTACCCGACCCCTCTGACATCTCACAGTCATAGTTTCTTCTCAGAAATCTCCCAGCTTTCTCCAAGTGGCCGACCTCTGACTTCACAACACCATCCCTCTCCCCCCCCCCCGTCCTTCCTCTGTCCCCCCCCCTCCCCTCTCGCCCCACTCTCTTACAATCCCGGTGGCCGGCCGGGGGTCGGGTATCAATGAAAGACGGAGTGCAACAACAACCTCAATGTTTGGAGCAGCAGCAAAGACAAACAGATCAGAATTGCATATAACTATGGCTCGATTGGTTCCCAGCATCACCAAGTACAAGGAGAACAGTAGAATACACTGCACTAAAATGACCAGCATACTGTGCATTCTAAGTGCATTCTAATTGCATAAATATTCATGAGGACCAACTAGATGCGGGCATGATGATAGCCCACCTCTCAGAATCTGACAAACTCTTACAACTGACCCCATACTCAATCTACTCTACAGGATAAATGACCGGGGAAATGGCTGTCACAACAACTACACATAGGCACAACTGGAGTGCTGGACAAATTATAGCCCATTTCACATAAGCTGCAGTACACTAGGCAACAGTAGAACACATCGCATCAAAATGACTAGTAAACTGTGCATGTTGATAGCATAAACACTCACCAGGATTTACTAGATGCAGACAGGACGACAGCCCACCTCCTAGAACATGATAAGCTCTTACAACTAACTTCATGCTCACACTGGTTATAGCCTACTTCACATCATCCACATGTACACTATGATCTCATACGATTACTCTGATATCACATGCTCGCATGGTGACTGTCATCTGAGGAACTCAAATATGTTTTACAGGGACGCTGGACCCGATTTCCCGCAGGTGCTGCTCCCCACCAATAGATGGAGCCACCCAGGAACTGCTAGTGTTGCTTGATCACATCAGCATCACTAGCAGTTACCCGGGCTGTTTCAAGAAAAGAAAAAAACAAAAAAAACAAAAAAAAAAACGAATTGTGGTGGATGGCGAGTAGTGCAACTAGGCCCATTGTGAGGTAGCTATGCTTGCAGGGGTCCAAAATAGCCTTAGGAGTAGTGGTAGGTAGGTAGTGAAAGGCAAAAAGAATTGGAGAGAAGAAGATTAGTGTAGTTGGGAAAAAAAAAAAAAAAAAAAAAAAATTTTTTTTTTTTTTTTTTTTTTTTGGGTGCTCACAGGACCCACCCCTACCTACCTCATCTTTCTGCTTCCTTAGCGTAACCTCTGCTTCCTCATCTACGGGGGCACTTGTTTTTGGCCCTCTCGGGTATACCGGACATCGGTTGCAGACACCAGCGCTAGGCGATGACAAACCTCTCCCAGCCCTAGTTGAAGCACTACCGAGCAAGCCTTGTCACACGGGCACTTCGGTCGCCAAGCATGATCGCTCTGTCTTTTTTCCTAATGAGCACCAGCACAGGTTTTGGGTTAGACAGCGAATATTCCTTAGAGCCTTTCCTTAGGCAGTATCTAGTGGTTCCCTGAGACAGCCCTTCTGACCCAACCCGGGCGCCATGTTCCTAGCATAGCCTACTAGTATTGCCGTATTAGGGGTTGTGTTATTGTTCATGCTGAGGGGGCAAGGTTATCGATTCGGTACCCACACCAGTTTGCCACAGGGCCGATTCCTGCCAGGGAAGACCTCCGGCCCATCCCCCCGTGCACCCTCAGTTGGTTATTATTAGTCCTAAGTTTATGATCCCAGGCCAGTCTGGAACCGAATGTTTCCACAGAGCCACCCTAGGCAATGTCTTACGTAAGTCAACTCATGTTTTACAGTTGGTATAAGTGCCACTCTGGGCCAGTCCGGAACCGAATGTTTCCTCGGAGCCACCATAGGCAGCGTCCCTAAGCCGACTCTAGACCAACCTGTGTGCCACTCCAGGCTAGCCCAGAACCGAATGTTTCCTCGGAGCCACCCTAGGCACCGTCTCACCTATGCCAACTCTAGACCGGCCAGAGTACCTATCGGGATTATTCCATGGTTGGATTATATGGTGCAGGCTAGTCCGGAACCGAATGTTTCCACGGAGCCATCGTAGGCAGTGTCAGTACCTAAGCCAACTCTAGACTAGCCTGGTGTGTCACTCCAAACTAGTCCGGAACCGAATGTTTCCTCGGAGCCACCCCAGGTACTGTCCTGCCTAAGCGAATTCTAGACCAGCCTGTGTACCTATCAGGTATAGACATGAATGAGCATAGCATGGAGGGGGAAGGGTTATCGGTCCGTAACCGTCGCACCAGTTCGCCACAGGGCTGATTCCTGCCAGGGAAAACCTCCAGCCCATCCCCCCCTGCACCCCCCCAGTCAATTATGAGCTATGAGTTATGTGTTATGTGTATCGGAGTTGAACCCGGGACCTCCAAGTTATGATATCAGAGCTCTACCCACCGAGCTATTGAGGTTATTAGTTTGTAAAGGTGCTATGCCAGGCTCGGGGCAAGTACGCGGGGTGCAATCTACACCAACCAATTGTGCTCGGGGGAAATTGCGGGCTGACAAAGTCGAACCCGCAACCTCCCCATTGCAACACCAGCGCTCTGTCAACTGAGCTACCACGCACCTGCTTTTACCAACTGGTCGTCTCGAAGGTAAGACGCCAAGCATGCCACAGGCACGTGGGGCCAATGGGAGTTGAACCCACGACCTCCTGAGAGCCGCTTGAACGCCTTACCAACTGAGCTACACCCAGTTGGCCTTTTTTTTTTTTTTTTAACAACCCGAGCAGATGCTAGGAGTGCTGATAAGAGCAGACACTTCTAGCACCGTCAAGGAGGCTCCATCTATTGGTGGGGAGCAACACCTGCTGGAAAACGGGTCCAGCGTCCCTTGGAAACAACTTTGTAATATAATGATTGTTGGACATATGGCCATTGGATTTCTTACTGCAGAACAGAAGACTTATGGCAACAAACTTGTGGAGAAAAGGAGGAAAAAAAAAAAGAGGAGAAAAAAGATTTATGGAATTTTTTTTTCCCCAAAAGAGAGAGAAAAAGAGTTATGGCATTGGACCTTTGTGCACTATATAGACATCCCTTATAGAAGGCTGACTTGGGCCCTGGCTGAACTACTCACCAAATGCGAGCGCGTGTACTAGTTCATCCTTGCGCAGGGGCCATGCTAACCTTCTCTGTATCGTTCCAATTTTAACGGATGCCCTGAAGGACAGTGTGTACTAGTTCGAGTACACGAGTGGCTACTCCCCTGAGTGCACCGGGGCAAGGTCCCACTTACACAGATTAAACCACCAGTACTTGGCCCAGCTATCAGCCGCTGCGCTTCCCCGTTAACGCGCCACGGCATTCGGGCTTCGGCCTACTGGACCACATTGGCTGGAGGCCACAGCCAAAATGAAAACAAAAACGACCGACGGCGGTCTGGCAGGACTTGGCGCACAGGGGGCTGGGAGGCTCGGCTTCGATAGCTGGGCCAAGTACTGGTGGTTTAAGAGATAGTGGCTGTAGATAAACCTGCTGTCAGTTGACGTCTGTGCAGCACATGTCTGTCTATTTCTGCATTGTCTGTTATCTTAGCCTTTCTCCAACATCTGCTATTACAGAGTGCAAGACACACTAGGCACCATGAGGATAGTAGGTGGATGGCAGAGGCTAGGGGAGGAAGGGAGATTCCACTGGTGCCCCCCGGGGTTCTCCCCCCAATACCCGACCCTGCTGCAGTTTTGGTAGGGGAGAGTAGATTGGATATGGGACGCTGGACCCGGTTTCCAGCAGGTGTTGCTCCCCACCAATAGATGGAGCGGCCCACCAGGCAAAGCCTCAATCCCGGTGGTTCACTTACCACCACCAGGATAGAGGCCTTGCACAAGGGCCTTTCAAAAAAAAAAAAAAAAAAAAAAAAAAGATAACAGAGATTGACGACCTATATCTCTTTATCCATGCTAGTGGGACCTGGGTTTGGCAACTCCTAGTGTGAGTCTGCCTTGAGAAAGGAGGAAGAAGGGATGCAAAATCCGTGGAGGGGTGAGTAGAATGGAATAAGCGAACACTGGGTAATGCTCCCAGATTTACCGGCCTTTATGTGGGGTGGCCGGACAAGGGGCCATGTCCCACTTACACCGTTGAGTTGAGCTAGCTCAAAGGTGTGACACAGTTATTGCAAATTAAAAATTCAAAACTAGTGCAAGAAAAGAAAATCAAAGGCTGCTGAAAGCTTTTTTCCATATTTTCTCAAATGTAAAATGGAGAAAGAAAGTGGGGCAATGGCAATCTGCTTTTGCCCATGTTTTTTAGAAAATAAAAAAGAGAAGAAGAATCACCTTGAGTGAAGTATCCCTGCACTGCTTGAAGTAGGAGACAGGGCCTCACTACAGCGTGGAACGAACGTGGACAGTCTTCCTGGCTATGTGCGTTGACCACCCAAATAAAAGACACGAGTGCCTCCCCAAGTCTGTCCAAGTGTCCTCCCACCTCTGTGAGATTGTCCTCTCACGTCTGTCAGAGTGCCCTCCCTTGTCTGTCAGAGTGTCCTGCCACGAGGAGGTAATGATGGCTCAACATCGGTTGAGCTAGCTACCCCGCGTCAAGAAAGGTAGCTAGCTCAACGGAAGAGGGCCAGGGTAAGGGGCGTTGTATTCGGGTTTGGCCATTTTTTCTCCTCCATTTCAAGGACAAAAAAACATCAGCAGTCCTTTCCGATTTCACAGAAAATCTGACCGCCCGATGGATGGTGACTGAACTCATCTCCTGGGTCGCCCCACGTCACACGTGATAGAAAACCGTG
Source organism: Chara braunii (assembly GCA_003427395.1). Classification (NCBI taxonomy): domain Eukaryota; kingdom Viridiplantae; phylum Streptophyta; class Charophyceae; order Charales; family Characeae; genus Chara; species Chara braunii. The sequence continues at coordinate 145,224 of BFEA01001135.1, forward strand.
CGTTGAGCTAGCTCAACGCTGCAAGTGGGACATGGCCCCGGTGATTGTTCCTTTTCCATAATGAGAACCAATGTGCCTTTTTAAGGGGGGGGGGAAAAAAAACCACGGAGGAAGAGCAACGTGAAAAATCAGGGAAATCTCTCTCGTTGTGTTGGGATCCCGATTTAACATAGCGGGAAGGAGACATGCAAAATCAGCACAGTGCGGGGAGCGCAGCGGATTGTGTTGCAAAAAAAAAAGGAAAAAAGGGCCTTGCTGCACTACGCTAGACACATGAAAAATTTCAAGAGTATGTCTAGTGCTGTCAGACTCCTGGATTGGCATCAAGTGCTGTCGTCGCTGCACTTACTCCGGACTCTCGACTCTCGTGAGCATTCTCAACTGTCCAACAGACACTACACGACAGGGCAGTGACAATTTGTCCACCGAGACTGGAGGCCAACTCTCAAATTTGCAAACCGCACCGGTCAGCCTCGTTAAAAAAAAAACGCCCCTGCAGGCGGGAACTGTGGAAACGAGCTCCTCCGATGAGCCGTTTCTGACACCTCTTGAAGCGCTGGACCAAGAGCAGTGTTCCACAGTTAGTGCAGCGATGACTCACTCTCGACCTTTTCGAGAGTGAATCTGACAGCTCTTGAATGGAAATTCAGGACGCGGCATCAAGAGTTAGTGCAGCCGTGATGAACTCTTGATTTCTCAAGATTCAAGAGTAGTGCGGCGAGGCCCAAAGAATAGAGGAGTTCAAGAAGGTCGCCTCTTTTTTTTTTTTTTTTTTTTTTAATCCTTGGACACCATTCCATTATATGCTGGAAAACAGGTCCGGCGTCCCTTACATATAAACCGCAGCCATACAGGGCTGGGAAAAGCACTCCCAACCAATCCCATCCCCAACTGCAGCCAAGAAATCAGGCAGCATTGCTCAAACCCTAGCTGCCACTAACTGGTCATTTGAAAGCAGATGCAATTCAAAAAAGATTCAAATCTAGCAGTACTAAACTTAGTATCTCCTAATTACTCACTAATCCTAATATGCTAATTAACCACATGTAATTACGATTCCCTAATTAATTACCAACCCTAATACGCTAATTACCAACCGCAATATACAAATTAGGCAAAAGTAATTACGATTCCCCTACAGAAATGCCATCTCTATTTCCATCTTTCTTCCTCTTTGGCGGATTACTATTCCCCTATGTTCTAATTAGTATCCATTAATTACTCGCAATCACCATCTGTCTAAACTAAACTAACCCAGCATATAAAACCAATTAAAACCAAACTAACTTCCTTCCCCCTATCGGATTACCAATCCCTAGGTTCTAATTAGTATCCACTAAATTTCCACGACCGCCGCCAGCACCTTAATTATGTATGTCCAATTCAGCAGGCGGCAAAAAGTAACCCAAGTTACAACACGTCAACAAAACCGTCCCGATTTTTCGTTTTCTCCTTCCCCCTAGCTAAGCCCAGAAGTAGAGGCTATACACCTAATTAACTAGAAAAACAAACGACGACAAAACCGTGTGAAGCCGACTGTTGCAATCCAAGTCCTTCCACCGGTGAACAGAACGCCGGCAATGTGACTAAAACAGGGTCACCGACCTGTGGGCTCACGTGCAATTCTGCTCAACTCCAAAACAGGGGCCAAACATCTCATCCAACAGCACCAATGCGCCAATAGCAAGGGAGGAGCGTAATCAGTCGATCCGTCATCCCAAACACAGGCACAACACCCCAAATGTCGATGCTAAACACCCCAACCTTCCATCCCACCAAGCACTTCAATCAGCATCACCAAGCTCAGTCGAAATCCTCTTTCAACTCTTGAGTTCCGTATCTGAAACCAGGGGACTGCGCCCCTGATAGGTTGATAATTCTGGTATGACAGCGACGTCCAGATCCCTGACTGTCCCCACATCACTCTCCTATCCCTCCACAGTCAACCAGGATTACTGACCCCTGTCAGCCGGGACTGGCCCATGGCAGGAGCATGGTAGTGCCCCTCTGCACGTGTCCCCCATAGCGCCCTCGCGCCTTCCTCCCCCACGCGCCGCCACCCCACCAACAAGTTCTGGCACAGCGCCGCCTTCGTTGCAGCGACACCAACGCGATCCCCCGTTGCCCAGACGCCGCCCCCCTGTCGGCACGCGTTGGCGCTGCGTTACCGCAGCGCTAACGCGGTCGCCCCAGTCCGGCCCCTCCCGTATGCCTCTTTTGACACGTGTGCTGAATTGTTTTTTTGTTTTTTTTTTTGAAACGTGTGCTGATTTTCGCTCCGAAAGGTTGGTTAGTGGAATTGGTGATGCGGGGACAACTGTAGTTGACTACTAACGTCTTCACCCGAATAGAATGCACCCTCATGATGACGAAGGTAGCGGGCTTGAAATGTAGCGTTTATACATTTCATTATGAGGGTGCGTTGCGTTGGGGGGAAGATGGCAGCCGAGGTGAAGTAAGGGGCTTTATACTCGTGAAGGCCTTCTCTGGATGTACCTGACCGTAAGGAGGACTTAAATTCAGGCCAAGAATAGCGCACGGGGATGATCCTGGTTGATTGTACTGGCATATAATAAAACACAAGCTGCCGCTCAACTCGCATGCAAAAGACAGAACATTTAATTTTGACCGAAAAAAAGGAAAAGAGAACAGCAGTTGCTCCCTTGCAGCTTGGGCGGGTAAGCACAGGGTGAGGGCCTCGCTCCACTCCACAAGCTTGTAAATGTATCAGGAGAAAATAGTGGGCCCTATTCAGTCCAAATGTTGGATAATGCATGTGTAGAGGGGACTCTGTCCAGATAGATGAAAAAGGTTGCCTGGTGGAACAAGCCCCTTAGCCAGTCAGTACGCTGGACCCGGTTTCCAGCAGGTGCCACTCCCCACCAATAGATGGTGCAGCCCGACAGATAAATCCTCAATCCTGACGGTTCTCTTACCACCGCTAGGATAGAGGGTTTACACAAGGGTTATTGGTGAAAAAAAAAAAAAAAAAAAAAAAAAAAAAAAAGGCTGTGTAGGAGGGCAAGTGTGTGTAGTCACACGGGTGGAGACCAAAAGAGTCGATGGGAGACACAGACAGAGGGAGGGGCTGGGAGCCGTGACGCTAGCACTACACTGCGCTAATCTCGAGGTCCGCTACCGAGAACGGCAGCGCAAACGCTCGAGTGTGAGTGCGGGGTGGCGGCGTGGTCTGACGAACACCGACCAGCATGCTCAGAAATTCCGAGGTGCTGGCGCGGATCTTCTCTCTCTCTCCATATAGTACTGTATGGTGAGCGACTACTGTGGAATATCAGAGGCCAGGGGGAATTCCAGTCTCTAAGGAGAGGTATCGACCTATGCGATATCCTTTGACGTCATATCGGAGATGAGGCCAGTCAGTCCCTCTGTTGGCTCTATTGACCCTGTTGACTTTGGTTCACCTTCAAGGAATTGCCTATGCTTCAACATGCAGGTATAACAATCCTCCACTCGTAACCTAGGGTGAGGTATTATGCTCTTGCTTGCTTGATCCTTCCCATATCTATTGGAGGCTTCTATAGTTAACTCTTGTATTATTCTCGATAGCTGTCTCATAGTTAGGTCGTAAGTATTACTAGGGATTCAGGAAAATGGCGGCCGCTGAGCCATCTCCACCCATTCTGCAACAGGAAAAACAACACATCCGGGACATCCCCACTCAATGTTCTCCCCTCCCATCTCGCTTGGCTCCTTCCAAGGTAGAAGTGGGAGATGATGATATGAGAGTAGTCATCAATCAGGATCTATATAAGATCCAGGCTGAATGGCTTAGAGAGCACGCCATTACTATGTTCTTCGGTGATGGTTTCATTTCATTCCCACGGATGTTAAGAAACGACTGGTTCGAATCTACGAAAATGGTTGGGCTTCGTCGAGTCAATTGTCCTCCCACCCGAAGAGAGGCGTCTTCCATAATGAAGGTAGAAATCTAGTCTCATACGTGGCCCCTACCAAAGAAGTGGCTGAATGGATGCTGCGTGTTGCCAATACTAAGATTGAATTAGATAACGTGCAATATTCAGTTTCCTTCAAGCCATGGATGACCGAATACGAACTATGGGAATGGAGGGAGGTTGCTCGAGACCGTTCTTTTTTGGATTCGATGTCAGCAGGTTCCCCAGATATCACACTCTCCCTCCTCCCTGGAACGATTCGGGATGCCTATGGTTGCGATCTATTAAAGGAATGTCCAGCGTTTAATGAAAAACTGGGCCCGACCTTGATAAACATCAGGTTCGATCTCAAGTCTGTTGCTCAATTGCTCTAAAAAAGTACTTGATTGTTGATTTGGGAGACAACGGGTATGTCTGCGCAGACACCCCGTGGTGCCCTGTTTGCAGAAAACACTTTCATAGTCAGGATGACGAAGACTGCCCCTCGCATAATAAAAAGTTGTATGCTATGGCTGCAAAATCAAAAGGGAGCGGAAAATCTGAGAAGAGAAATAAGAACAAGAAAGGAGATGGGAATGAGAAAGGGAAGGATGATGGGAACGACAGGAAGACAAGAGCGGGTGGAGGAGGTGAGAAAGAAAAGGAGGGGGGAGGCCCCGGGAGGGGACCGAAGAGGAGGGGAAGGAGGGGGGGGGGGGCGAGAAGAAAGGGAAAGAGAAAGGAAAAGGGGATAAGGAAAACAAGGACGAGAAGGGGAGCGAAAACCAAAAGGCCCCAGATAGGGGGGAAGGAAACCTCAATTCGGGAGGGGAGGGGAAGGGGGGAGCAGATGTATGGGAAGAAAACCCCTATCTCCTACGAAGGTATTAGAGAAAAAAGGCGAGTCATCTCGGGAGCAGGGGGAGCTGATGAACGAGGACAAAACACCTTCCAAGAGAGAAAAACGAAAAAGATCTAACTCCCTGACCGACCCCGATGAGGAAGACATCTTTGATTTCGAGATATAAGGTAACGAGATTGTTTTGCATGATTTTCTGACCAAAAATTATGATCCGGGTCCTCGGGTCAGTTTACCTTATATAGCGGATAAAACGTTTATGGCTAAGAGGAACAGGCTTGTTTGTTTTGATGATAATAGGGAAAATGAACTTAAATGGCATTCACACATGTCCTTGCTGGATCTTCAGATGTTGAAGATTAAGGCCAACGTAGTTTGGTCCATCTCGGGTGTAGCCTCTTTCGTGGGTATTATTTTGCGTAAAGGGTTGTTGCAGGCTATATCAGAACTGGACAATAATAACTGAAATCGTCTCTAATCTCTCAATATTTCTCTCTGCCTAAGGAAGGAGTAAAATGAATGTAGTAAAAGCATTATATGATAAAAATCCTTCTTGGTGTCGAGCAACATGTATAGCAGATTTGGATCTTCGTTCTGTTAATGTGAATGGGTTGAAGACAACAGGTGCAAAGAAAGGTCGTTCCATTATGGAACAACTTTGGGGGGGGTGAGAGGTAAATCATGGTCAGATTTGATCTGTATTCAGGAACCCGATACACACCAGATCACACAATCTGATTTGAACTTTTATGAAACTGTGCTCCCATGCATAGAGAAGTGGCTGGGGGCGGGGGGGGTAGCCATTTCGGTACCTCCGCAATCTAGGGTTGAAATTGTGTATTGGGAAGCAGATAAGAAACAAAGACAAGGAATTGTGGCACTAGTGATGTTGAAATATAGATCATTTATATTATAAATGTTTATGGTCCAAATGATGTAAAGGAAAGGGTTACTTTATTCCATACGATTCGTAATCATATACCTGACGGTATACCTCTAATCGTAGTTGGGGATTCCAATGCAGCCCCAGACCGGGGGCTGAATCGATGGAAGATCCCCACCCCTACCCTGCGTATTTGAGGAAGACGAGAACATAATCAGTAGATTATGTGAGTCCGAGGGTCTTTTTTATTCTTTTAGATGTCTTCATCCTCAAGAACGTATTTTCACATGCATATGCCATGGTGGCTCCGCACTTATGTCTGGGTCACACATAGACTTGATCCTACTTTCAGAAAACCTAGATAGGGCTCTCCAAGGAGCAACTATCTTCCCTCATAATCCATAAGCGGATCACAAAATGTATGAGATAATGTTGTTTTTTTGTAAAAAGTCTAACCAGGGGAAAATTTTTATAAGTTGAATACGTTTTTTCTAACCATTTTTCAATTTAGGCAGTTTGTTCAGGATGTGTGGAAATCCTGACAATCAACTAAGTCGCAACATGACTCTTCTATTGAATGGTTTAATAGTGGTTTAGTCTTTGTGGCTCGAAAATATCACGAATATCTGAAAATGATAACAAAATATAAACAAATTCAAGAACAACAACAACAAACAAACATTAGTAACTTAAGGAATCAACTCCTTACCTTTGCACAACATCGTTGGCAATGATATCTTATAAGAGAGAAACTTACTAAACATCAAACTGAAAGACAAATGGACACTATTGTTTTTGCTATAGTTAAATCTCGTGTAAGAAGGATTGTTATAGAAAGGTTGATAAACCTCATTATTCACACTTATATAGATAATCTTATTTTATCATCTGGTAGTATTAAAATAACCTATGATTTTTTCAAAGGATTGCTTACCTTAGCCAAAATTTTGCGTGATACAAATGAGGATAGTCAGACGATAACCGATTTTTTGATTTCACTAAATAAAGTCGTTTCACAGGAACAAAGAAAGTTATTGAAGCAATCAATATCAAAAGAAGAAATTTAGACAGCCTTGTTTCAAATGGAAGAGGATAAAACACCAGACTTTGATGAGTTTCCTAAAGAATTTAGAGAAATGATGTGGCCGATTTTTCCAGATGATTTAATAGAATTTTACAATGCAGTTCAAACCTTAAGGCATAAAGGAGAATTTGTTGGGCAGTTGATTTTCACTCTTCTTTGTAAATAAGAGAATAAATCGAATATTACGAATCATAGGTTAATCATATTGTTGACTGTTGTATATAAGATGCTAGCTAAAATTATTGCTAATAGAATGATTTCAATTATGCTAAATATTATCCATCCTTCTTAAGCTGAGTTCATAATGGTTCGTCATATACAAGATAATATATTATTAATTAATGAAATGGTTAAACTGACTCGTCAGTCCCGTCAGATGTTATGGTTGTCTTTATTGATTTCGAGAAAACATATGATCATGTGGACTGACGATTCTTTGATGTCTGCCTATCAAAAATGAACTTTGGTCTCATTTTACGCTAATGGATTAGTATTCTGCACTGCAACGCTACCACCGGGGTTCAAGTCAATGAGTTACTTTCTCTAGAAATCAAACTACAACGATCGGTGCGTCAGAGATACTATTTGGCGTCTTTTCTTTTCCTTATAATTATGGAAACCTTGGGGGCGAATCTTCAAAGTATTTATAATTGAAAACGACTACAAATCACAGAGATTCCATAGGAAGTCATTCATGTGAGTTCTATATTTGTTGACGATCTCACTCTTATAATGAAAGTGACAATATCTAATAAGATGAAAATTAAGACTTTATTGGATAAATTTACTTTAATATCAAATGTGATGGTTAATTGGGGTAGCAAGACACAGGGTTAGTGGATGCATTCCAACGGAGTTAGACCACCTGAACATCCTAAAATCCCCAATTTAGGTTTTCGGTATCTTCCTTACTGCTCTAAGGAAACCTTATACAAATGATGATTAAATAACAAAGCCTGCGTTATAAAAAATAACCCAATTGAAAAATCAATTTACTTCTTTGTTGGGAAGGAGCCGACTCATTAATAATATAATATTGCAGCTACTTGGTACAAGTCAGCAATCTGGTCACTCACCAAGATACTTCTAAGGTTTTTGAAAAAGTTACTGATATCCTTTCTTTGGAGGAGAAATCACGAGACTCAGAGATTAATTTCAATGGTGGTCTGTCTTATACTCATCCAACCTAAATCTAAGGCCCTGGGAGGATTAGGTATATTGGACCCATCCTTACAATGTCAGGCATTGTCTCTACAATGGATGAAATCACTGATATTCTCACCCGAGCTTCCCTAACAACCTATGGCTTTAGAACAAATTAGGCATTAAGCATCTTCCACAACTGACGAAATACATCCACTTACATTGATAGAAAACTGTTATTGGACCATTCCTCGAGGGAACCTACATTCACATGAAAGAGGGGTGTGAGAGAGATACCTAGGTATAACAGTCTGTATAATTTTGAAGGTTCTCTTATTAAAACATGGAAACAACTTCCACTCCCGGACATACCATTTCCCTCAAGGTATGGAGAAGTGTTAAGGCAACCTCTTTTTGGTAATGGATGGATCACAGATAGCAATGGGTGTGTTTACAATAGATCTTCAGCTTCATGGTCAACTTGGGTTTGTCTTGAGAATCAAAGACATGTGGGATCCATCAGTAAAGAATTGGAAGTTTGTTCAACAACTCAGACTCACTCACAGGTATGCATATCACTTCTCGGAGATGTTGGACCAAATAGTTTTCTCTATTCCTCTGGCTTGGGTGAAAACGTTAAGAACAGGATGTCGATTGCAAGATTCTGATTGGGTGGCAGGGTATGATTCAAATAATATATGGATAATATGTCAAGTTGTATGCAAGTATCACGATAAAACAATGGTGAATATTTTTCGTTTGCAACAAGACTTTTTTTTCCCTAGGTATGAGCCAGACAGAGTAGAGTAGGTGCCCAGTAAAATGTTGTATAGGATTCGTGCTCTTCACCACACTGTACCTAGCAATATATCACATAACCGATGGTGGGTCTATTACCCTGAAATACCAATGAAAGAGCTTCCAATAGATCCTGAGGAATGAACATGACAGGTGTCGAAGAGGGGCAAGTCCAAAACGCTTCAATCCCTGACTTTCAAGGCACCCTATCGGTTGTTGAGGTCCGAAGTCGATGTTCCAGCAGTTGTGCAAGACAAATGGGTGAGACATTTTAACATTCATATAGACCAGGCTCGTATAGTACGATGGTTTCGATCTAATAAGGAAAGGTCAATCAAATTTGTCTCACTTCAATGACATATTATGCATAGATGTCTGCCTACTAATGACTGACCGGTAGACCACTCAACGCTAGAACAAAGTGGATTAGCGTTGCCCTGGTGTCGTTTTTGCCACATAGCATTCCCTTCACGTCAATATCGTGAAACTATTGAACACATTTTCACTCAGTGTCCAAGGGTCAACCTTATGTGGCATCATTGGGACTACATATGGCGAAGACTAACTGGCCTTGAGTGACCTTGGGAATGAAAAGAGGCCTTTTACTGGGTCATTGGAACTTGGTTGACCTGTCTCTGTCAACCTTTCAGTCAAACCTATTTTGTATTGGTAGGAAAGCTATCATATGGACCATATGGCAAAGGAGGTGTGTATATGTAATGGAGTATGTATGCATGGAAGGGGTGTAATTTTTTCAGAATGTAAAACAATTTGTAGAAACATAAATTCGAGCTCAATGATCCAATCTTAAAGGCAAATTAAAAACTCTAACTAAAAAAAAAAAACATCAAGCAATCTATTCTCAAATTCACAATGGACTGGCTAAGGGGATCACATGAACATGGTATGGGACATGTGGTATGACCTGATGAGAATGAGTCTGTGATGCCAATAAAAAAAAAGTTACCTTTTGCAGTTTAATAACTGGTTTAATGTCTAGCCAAGAGAGTTCTTTAGAGATGCTGAATGCTTTTTTGAGCTGTTCAGTCCCTCGCAGCTAGCCTTGGTGGATCTTTAATGGTTCGGGGGGGGGGGATGATCAATGATAAATGAATTCTCATTATCCTTACTTTCCTTGCTACGTTCTTTGTTTCTCTTCACTTCATCTCTCTTCCTTCTGTTTATCACCTCCCCTTTTACTCTGCCTCTTTCTCACAGGGTACAAGTGGGCCGTTATGGTACACAGGGATGCGGGCAACTCGTGCTCAACTTCATCAACATGGCGAGCCCTGTACGACGTGTATGCGAGAGGCACGGTCCTCAATCTTATGCAACCCACACACTAATTGACCTCATGTGTCATTCTAGAGTGGTCTGCCCAAACGGTCACTATTTAAAACCTTGTCAGAACTCCACCTCCCATTTTCTTCCTCCCTCCTCTTTTGTATTACTAGTAATACATGCGAATGAGCATCATTACGAAAACGGACAAAATATACGAGAAGAAAGGAACAGGAATATACCTACACCTTTGTTTTGTCTCCTTTCATAGTGTGTAAGTGGGCAGTTATGGCACACCAAGATGTGGGCAACTCACGCTCAACGTGGCGAGCCTTGTGCATGAGAGACACGGCGAAGGGGGAGCTGCAAGAACAAATGAAAGGGGTACCCCGGAGAAAGCAAATGTGAAGAAGATAGGGGTTTACATGCTTCTATTATACTTCATGTTCCTTGCTACAGAGGTGAAACTGTTTCATTGTTGTTGTTTGAACTCAAGGGTTTTCGTTATCTGTAATAGGATTGAATACGCTTTGATTTTGGATCTGCTCATCTCGGTGGAATAGGGTCTCTTGTGGTGAAAATTCAAAACACACACACACACACACACACACACACATACACACACACACACACACACACACACACACACACACACACACACACACACACACACACACACAC
>BFEA01001136.1:19362-31164 GCA_003427395.1 Chara braunii
GAAGGCAGATGGCAATTGTTTTTTTTTTTTAAACATACCCCCTGCAGTGCTAGTGCAGCTGATAAGAGCAGGCATCACTAGCACCTGGGGAGAGGATCCATCTATTGGTGGGGAGCGTCACCTGCTGGAAAACGGGTCCAGCGTCCCTTACACAGAATGAATCAGGAGAATGTCAAGAAATATGACTGGTCAGGAAATATGACTGAGAAGGACGCCTGACAGCACAGATTACTCTGTCTCGAAAGGATTGACTGTGCAGGTTGTTGGGAAAAAGGGGATAAACCTCTTCACCCTGTACCAAGCGCCAAATTCCTTTTGCTGAGAGACTAGTTCCTTCCGCTCCCAACTACCTTTTACCCAAAAAACTTTACCCCCTCATCCCACACTATCAATCCCTTTCACTTTTTTTTTTTTGGAAACCGGGTCCAGCGTCCCATTATACATGAACGACACAGATTACTCAGGATACGCAGACTGCCAGCATTGACTACCGCAAGCAAAAGAAAGGGGGGTTAATTGAGCAGCGAATAAGAGACAGATATGTACCTTAGCGGAGTCCTCCCCAGGGGCCTCCAGGGAGGAGTTCCATATGTGGGCATCTATAGGTGTACATAATTTTATATGATTACTGTACACAATTATGTATATGTATGTGTGTATGCAGATGTATGTGGATGTAAAGGAGACCGGGTTAAAAATTTAACGTTCAGGACAAAATCTCTGCCAGAGAAAGGGCATGAGGTGGGAGGGGGTCTAGGAAGTCCGAGGGAGGGCGTAGTGGGAATGAGGGTTCTATGTTTGTCTAGTCTTTGGAAGCTAGACGGTAGACTCTCATTTCTTCCAAATCCCGCAGTCCCTCTCCCCTGTCTCCACTCGATTGTACTTTTGCAATCCATCCTTTTCTCTCCCCTCCTACCCAGTCTGTGCAAAATGTTGTAATCCGTCTCCTAACATTTCCAACTTGTCTAAAAAACTCTAATTGTGATTTTGTGTCCGACCATCTTTGTGTTAGTTCAAGATGCACCTGCTGCTGAATCTCTTCTGTAATATCTAACCCCTCCACTCTTACCTTCTCCATGGCCAGGGTGCACCTCTACCACCAAAGTGCCCATATCACCGCCCTCCTTCCCAATCTGTTCATATTCCCTACGAAGGTCGTGGTTGTTCCTGCCAACGACCAATGCCCAACCAATATGGTTTGCCATGACCAGGACCAGGGGATGTCAAATTCCATTTTCCGCCATATGCGATCCCACCATCTCCGTATGAATTGGGCAATCAGGCGCTGCATGAAAATATGTTCAATGGTCTCCGCCTTTTTATGGAAAGGAAAGAGACTCTGGCACCGCTAGCACCATGGAAGCAGCAGACCTCTTTGTTCGAGGTTAGTACAGTCAGTCAATTAGTCGTTGGTTGGCAAACAGCGGTGGGCAATCTGCCATTGTAGGGAGGTGATTTTCATGGGCTTAGATTTTTGTTCCTTGAACCATTGGATCGGTGACAGGAGGGTGCGGTCCACATTAGGTGTTTGACCCATCTATCGTTAATTGTGTCTCTCATATGCCGTTTAGGTCTGAGCATTTTGTAGGCTGATTTGACCGACAACTGGTGCAGGCTAATGTGACCTACTTTGGGGGCTCCCCTCTTTCGGGGGGCCTTCCATGTCCATTCTACCGGGTCCAGAGCCAGATCCTGGATTGGTTTGAATGGCTGGAACACCACTCTCTGTCCCTTCTCCTCTATAACTCTCACTCGGTGCATTGCTGCTTTCTCTTTCCATTCGAAGGGTGCTCTATTCCCTTGGAGGGTGCCCGCTTTGGTGATAGTGTAGTGTTCGATCAGGACTGTTTGGGGTGAGACCATATGTATCTGGCCAATCCTCAGCGGGGTCTCTGTGCTTGCCACCCAATCGCCTATTCTCAAGGTGGGGCCACGTTTAAGAACTCGGTACCATTTCAGTCGGATGGCTTCAATAAGGTTATCCAAAAACTCGTCTACATGATGGCAGTACCTTAGGGTTTCCCGCAACTGGTCTCCTGTTATCCAGTCCTGTCTCTCGTTGTCCCAGAGATCCCTGACGCTAAGTACACCACGTTTAACCCAGTTTTTCCAGAGCAGGGATGAGCTTGTCATGACGTAGCCTCTCAGATCTGTCACCCGCCGGTTTCCAAAGAGAGGTTGTCGGTAGACTTCCTCCCAAAGAGAGGTTGTCGGTAGACTTCCTCCCAACGGTTGGGGTGGGTCCTGTCTGGGAGCGGAAGTTTACGCCAGGTTTCAAGCAGAGATGGCCAAAAGTTGTCCATCGTTTGGCCCTCGCCATCCAGCCCCTCCCTTCCTTGTGGGAGCTTACGTGGGATCGTCCAGAATCGGCCCTCCAGCCATGCCAGCGGGTGGATCGTATGAGGGGTTGCCGGGGCCAGCCGGGCCAAATGTTCCAGAGCTAAAACACACCACGGGCTCTGGGGGGCGAAAATGAGCTTTTTAATCCATTTTCACCGTAATGCTTGTACCTGCGTGTAATTCCCAGGCCTCCCCCCACCTTAGGCTGGATAATTGAATCCCACGCCACTCGGCTGATTACATTGGTCTGCTCGCCATCCCCCCTCCATAGGAAAGCCGCTGCGTTTTTTCTTATGCTCCTCGAGGCCGCTTTGCTCAATGGCCACAATAAAGACTTGTACCATAATGTTGCAAAGATGGCAGCTGGCACCTGCGGGAGTGCAAGTTGTCCATCTGTTTGCCAGTGTAACTTCAGTGCTCGGAGTAATGGTTTGTCACTAGACCAGTAGCTGGTGCATTGGTTTGGACTAGGTACTGATGGCCTTCAGTAACTTAAAAGGGGGAAGAACCTAGGAGGCCCCAGCTCATTTGCAGAGCCAAAGGCTTTCTGCTGTTCAAGTTTCGGGTTGAAGGATGTTGCGGAGGTGAGTTTTTTTCTGGCAGATCTGTTTCAGGGGGGACACTTACCTTCAGATAGCCTACACCTAAAAGCACTGCCAGAAGGTCATAGAGTGGCTTTGTGCACCGGTGGTTTAGGCACCGCTTCCGGTAACAGGTCCTGCCCAAAGGCACAAATATAGAAGTTTAGAAATTAGAAGCCATTGTGACAACAGTCAGAAGGCAGGCCCCGTTGTGTACTCTATGTTTTTGTAAGGATTTTTTTCTGTTTTTGGTTGTTCTTAAATATGTCCTCAGTGCCCAAGGCTACTATCGTCAAATGGGGTACAATGATGATACTGGGGCCATTACCCGGCTTGGGGATGCATGTCTACAGGCCCCCTTGTCTACCATAGCCTGTAAGTGCCTCGCAAGGAGATGAAGATGGTGTCTACCATAGCCAGTAAGTGCCTCACCGCTCTCCTCCTTGGTCCCCTTCTCCCTCCTCCTCCTACCGGTAGAGCTCCACCATAGCCAAGGTGGAAGCTCCCGGCTTCTTCCTCCCAGCAGCGCTGTAGTACCCAGCGCCACTCCAGYCAGCGCTCCAGCAGCGTGTCGCCAAACTTGCACACTGAAGAATGAGGCTGGGCTCTCCGCCCGACCTCTTGATATAGCGGCCTACTTGCCTCCTGGGCGGTGACTTCCAGGCCGCTCGGCCTCTCCAAGCAACCGGTACTGCCCCCGTTTCGGAGGGAAACATCATTGCAGACCCTGATATTACCCGTACAGGCTCTAGACTCAGACTGGTTGGACTGGTACCGGCCTAGACCTACCCTACCGCTACTGGACTCTAAAAATGCCAACTTTGTCTTTTTCTGCTCGGCCTCCAATACCCCTTCACGCCAACTGCAGTGGGGTGCAGTTTCGGCCTACCTGCCTACTTGAGTGTTTTTCCGCTATCCCAAGGGCCGCGGGGCCGCTAGCTTCGCCACTTGAGTGTTTTTCCCTGCTACGACCCTCAATGCCACGGCCACAGGTAAGTACCGGCCCTACGGGCCTGCCAAACAAGCAAGTACCCTTGCGGGTCACACACACACTCATACCGATAAGCACTCAGTCAGGCACGCAGGTCACAAGCACGCACACACAGACAGACTTAGAAAACACAGCAGAATGCGGGAATCTCAGCAAGGCATCCATTCCATCGGCAAAACTTCAAAAATCAGCAGTGTTCTCAGTCTGTGTTTTGACGGGTCATTACACTACCCCTCCCTCAAGAGCGAGGTCCCTTCGAGCGAGTAACTCAATCAGAGTCCTTGCACAATGCATCGTAGGCGTAGATAGCAAAGAGAGATCGGGTGTGTTCCGTAGGAGTCAGGGTAGTAGTGAATTTTGGTTGCTGTTCATAACTTATCAATCGTTCATAGGCGTTAACGACGCGCGGTGCACTCTGCAGTAAGTCCTTAGCAATCCAGTAGAAATCATCCAACGGGTGGTACTGAAAATGAACTTTATACTGTCTGTTTCTTCCCTTCCCACTGTGCTCGACAATCCTATCAATCTCATGACCGCCATTGATTGCGCGGGGAATCATCGACTCTCGATACTTGAAAGTTTCGGGTGATTCATACGGAAACAACTTCGATGCGTGAAAGACTGGATATGTGCGCAGATGAGCAGGCACATCGATCGTATACAAAGGGCCAAAGGAATCACTCCCTACCTGCTTCAACACCTTCCACGGAGCGTAGTATTGAGGAAGAAGTTTTCGTGATACACCTTCTTCTTCAGAAAACTCAAACATTTTGACCCAGACATAACTTCCCACTGTGAAAGGTGCAGGCTGGCGCTTTTTGTTAGCATGTTTAATCATGGCACTTTGTCGCCTTTCCATAGCTGTGACAACAACTTTGAGCAAGCGATCAAACTTAGCGTTGTAGCCTGGCTGGCCAGGTGTTAGGCCAGGTGGTTGTTCAGGGAACAAATAAGATAGAGGATTGCGGATTTTCCATCCAAGATGCAGCCGGTTAGGCGTCATCCCGGTGGAGGAGTGGATGGAGTTGTTGTACAACCCCTGCACAATCGGCAACTCCTCATCCCAAGAGTTCTGATCAGGTACAATTAGAGCCCTGAGAAGTTGGATCACGGTCTGGTTGATCTCCTCGGCCAGTCCATTGGCTTCGGGATGTCGACCAGACGTCATCTTGAGTTTCATGTCGTAGGTCTGGGAGGTGAAATTTTTCCAATCCGCACTTATGAACCTGGTATCCCGATCACTCACAAGAGTCTTCGGGGGGCCATAATGCAGAATGTATCTCTTGTTAAACTCATTGATCACTAGGTCAGTTGGGGCGTGAGGTGGCAAGGGGATCAAATTCAGAAATTTCGAGAAACGATCAACGATCACCATTACTTGTGAATAATTGTTTCTGCTCTTCTTCCCCATGGTCGTGAAGTCAACGGAAACAGACTCACCCGGGCCATCAGGGATAGGAAGAGGGTGCAGCAGCCCATAGGGCTTCTGCCGAGACGGTTTGATGCGTTGGCAGACTTCACACTCAGCCACAAACCTTTGTGCCATTCTTTTCATTACAGGCCTCACAAACTTTTCCAACAGATTTCCGTATGTCTTCTCAACACCGAAGTGCCCACTCCGGTCGTGAGCCAAATCCAAGAAGTGGGTCATGATCGGCTCATGGTTGGGCATACACAATCGGTCATGCTTCCCGTAGCTTCAGAAAAGAAGGCCCTTGCATTCATGGAAATCAGGCTGACTGCTAGGGTCAGCCCGAATCTGCTCAAGGATGGGACTGAGTTCCGGATCCTTGGCAGTATGCTCGACTAGTTCCTCCTTCAAATTTTTATGCAGGTCATAGGAACCCTCAAGGCAAGTCATGTACTCAGGGTGGCGAGACAAAGCATCCGAAACACAATCGTAACAACCCTTTTTGTGTCTAAGTTCGAAATCATACATAGCAATCACATGCAGCCAGCGGGTCAGAGTAGTTGAGGGATTGTTCTGTGTCTGAATCCATTTCAAGGTCTCGTGATTCGAGAACACTTTGAAATGGCGACCCAACAGATAGTGCTTCCAATGGTCTAGTGCCTCTCTCAAGGCGTAGAGCTCTCGCATGGAAGTGGAGGCAGCTACCTTGTGACTGGGCATACGTTTGCTGTAAAATTCTAGCGGACGTAAGCCGTCGCCGTCATCTTGTTGCAACACTGCACCAATCCCATACAAACTGGCATCCGTAGTTACTACAAATGTGAGTTTGGGATCTGCAATGCGGAGCACCGGATGACTCACCAAAGCCTCCTTTAGTGCTTGGAAGGTTGTTGTGCATTCCCCATCCCATGTGTAGGACACATTCTTGCTGGTCAATCTGGACAGCGGACGRGCGATGATAKAAAATTTRGGCACAAACTTACGGTARTATGAYGCAAGRCCAAGAAAAGAACGCAACTCGCGGRCATTCGCYGGTTGAGGCCATTTKYGGATGAYCTCRACTTTGGTTGCCTCGGGCTCTAGGCCTGCAGCAGACAACCGATGTCCAAGGTAGATGACGCTGTCCCTCCCAAACTCAGATTTCTCCAAGTTGAGATGGAGTTGCGCGTCCTTGAGGATCTGCATCACTTCCTCAAGGTGTCTCATGTGCTCCTCCATCGATTTGCTGAAGATTAGTATGTCATCTAGATATACAACAACAAATCGGTGATCTGATTGGGAAATACCTTATCCATGAGACTTTGAAAGGTGGCTGGCGCATTCGTGAGACCGAAGGGCATGACTGTAAACTCGTGCAGCCCATCGCGAGTTTTGAATGCAGTTTTATGCTGGTCTGCAGGATCGACTTCAATCCGGTGATAGCCTGACTAGAGATCGATCTTGCTGAAGGCCTTGCATCCACCTGCAACATCAAGCAAATCATCGATACGTGGCAAAGGATATGCATTCTTTATTGTGGTTCGGTTCAATCCACGGTAATCAATACACATCCGTAGTTTGCCTCCTTTCTTAGGGACAAACAGAACCGGTGCACCAAACTCAGACTCACTCGGTTTGATCCACCCCTTCCCAATCATATCATCAATCTGCCTTCGCAACTCCTCCAATTCGCCTGAGCCCATTCGATAGACACAACCTTTTGGAGGAGTGCTACCTTCAATCAACTCGATCTTGTGTCGAACCGGACGCACGGGAACTCCATGTGGTTCGGCCAAGACTTCAGGAAATCGGTTGAGAAGGTTGCGAATTTCCGGCGAAACTTCCGGAGGGGGATCATCACTCTCAGGAGCAAGCATATCGGATGTCATAGGTGCAGCCAAAACAACAGAATTGGAAGTAGAGTCATTTGGACTCGAAGTAGATTTAGTAGAGGTAGAAGTAGTTGCCTCAGAAGTAGAAACGGCATGCAAAGTAGAATCATTATGTACAACAAAAATAGAAGGCACATGAGCAGAACTAACAAAGGCTATATACACTTGTTTATCAACTTTGCGACTGTGCCACTTTTTGCAGAATTGCATTGCATCGAGAAAGGTTACTTGGGACTCGCGCGGCTCATCCAAGAGGACTGGACGCTCGATTCCCATGGCAACTTTGACCATGAATTGTGAGTCCTTCCACGTGGTTCTTTCACACTGGGCCTGCAACCAGCCCAAACCAATAACCACGTCGAAGGGGCACTGATCAAGGACATAGAAGTTCAACTCATGCGTGATCGTGCGGTCAACGTCAAAGGTAGTGCGCACACCTTTGACTGCATGCGTAGATGTGACAACCTCTTGGTTGCCCACTTGGGTCCGGCAAGGATTCTGCAAGGTCACTTGCTTCATCCCCAAGCGTGCCTTACGAATGTCGTGCGGTGAGAAGTAGTTGGCGGTTGCACCACAATCAGCCAACGCACGGATGTAACGACCATTTATGTAGAGTTTGAAGAAGATCAACTTCGTTCTCCCTTGCGCGCGCTCTTGCTTCATATGAGCCCAGTGCGTCAACAGAGCATGGAAGTCAATTTCTTCCAACTCTACCCAAGGCTCCTTGTATAGGATGTGTATCTTCTCAGCCTTGGAATCATCATCAGATGGGGTTTCAGGAGAGCTTTGTTGAGTGGGATCAGAATCCAGAGAAGGATTTGTACTTACATGTTTCGCCTCTCCATCTGTAGAGTGTGCTGATGATGTCTCTACCCCCGTTGCTGGTTTCCCTGCTGCAATCTGAAACATTGTTGGACTGAGTGTCCCGGTTTAATGCAATGCAGACAAACCCCTTTCTTCACCCTGTGTTTCCACTCACTTTCACTAATCCGGAGATCTACCCATGGTTTGGTGGCAGGATCTTCCGGTTTGGGTGGAATTTTTGCTCCCTTGGGAAGAAGAATGGTGTTAGTATTGTTCTTCATTGTGGTCCTTGGTCCCTTACTTTTAAAGGCAGTCTTTTTGAAGGCGTTCATAGATTCTTCGTCGTTCACATACTCAGACTCATGGGCTGACAAAGAGCAAGATGCCCCGCAGTCTTGCTCTTGATCGTCATCAAGAGAAGATCCCTCCACGAGGGTCTCCTCGTCAGCCTCCAACAGATCATGTGCTGCAAAACGGTTGCTGCTTGT
This sequence comes from Chara braunii, assembly GCA_003427395.1. NCBI lineage: Eukaryota > Viridiplantae > Streptophyta > Charophyceae > Charales > Characeae > Chara > Chara braunii. The sequence continues at coordinate 27,849 of BFEA01001136.1, forward strand.
AAACCGTTTGTGGCCGGTGGTTTTTTTGCCACTTGATCCACCCGGGAGGTCTTGTGCCTCCAGCTTGACTAAGTCCCACATGAGGGTAAGCCAATCTGTATATGCGCTGAGTCCGAGCCCTAGGCGATCTTTTATAGTAGAGGGGACCGTACCGTTTATCACATCCAGACAGGATTGCGCAGTCATCTCCAGATCCGGAGTAGCAAAGAGTTTACTAACATACTGCTGCAGGCTGTGCATGGTGCCGGTCCACTTGCTGTGCTTGMGCTTGTCAAGCTTGAGTCTAGCCTTGGCTGCAGCATGTGGATCAACATACTGTTTGATCAAGAGCTCTTCGAGTGTGGCTACCGGTGTAGCCTTCAGCCATTTGTTCAGGTCTATCCTTTTATAGCCTGCTTGTACAACTTGGATTTCCAAGAATCCTCTCACGGCGGGTTCCACATTGGTCCCTAGGACCGACGACTGAGTAATTGGGAGTGTCCCCAGCACATCAAAGTAGGATCGCATGGAGCTGATCCAAGATTCGATGTCGTCCTTTCCGTCATACTTAGACGGAATCTGGGCGGCCTTTCTATCCATATAGGAAAAGCTGCAACTTGGACCAGCGGCTGCTGGGTCCGAACTCGGGACTGCAACAGTTCCAGAATGCCCTGCACTACTACTTGCAGCAGCAGCAGCAGCAGCGGGGTCTGGACCTGCTGCAGATCCGGATAGGCTGTTAGTCACACTCAAAGAAGAAGAAGAAGTAGAAGAAGACACATTCAGAGGGGCAAGAACGGACTGACACGCAGCACTAGAAGCAGGGTAAGCAGGCGGAAGGATACTTTAGGCTGGTTGCACAATTAGCGAACTGTTGCAGCTGGTCACGGTGCTGCTGCGCTATCAGGGTCATGTCGTCCCGCAACTTTTTGAGTTCGTCGAATACTTTGGCGAGTTGGCCAGTATGGTCCTCAACAGCCCGGACGTCTACCAAAGCTCGGAGGAGCGGAACCGTTTTCTCTCCCACCTCCTCATCGGTTAGGGCAGGCAAGGTACAGAAAATGGCTTCATGAGCCTTTACCTTCTCCTCCCTCTCCTTCTCTTTCTCTTCCTCCTCCCTCTTCAATGCTTTCTCATAGAAGAATCGGTACTGCGCTTTCTCTGCCTCAGGGGCAGTGTCCATTTGCAGCTTCCAATCTGCTACAGATGCCATGATGGAGGACGAAGGAATCAATAAGTCTCTCAAGAGAGGTCCGTACTTCCTTACTTGTCTGGGACGAACACTCCTCTTCCCTCTCCTCACTCCCTCAAGAGCGACACTCAGAAGCTTCTCTCTTCTCTCTCTCTCTCTCTCTTTCTCGTTTGCGACCGTGTAGACGCAGGCATTAATGAACCCAATGAAAGAAACAACTTGAAATCAGTCAGAAGAGAAGGTAGAACTCCTAGCCGGAGCGGCAATTCATTTGGACTGGAGAGCAGTCAAAACAACAAAAAAAGAAATAAAGATCAGAGAGATCTGATCCAGCCACACAGTCTGGCCCTACTACGTATGGGGTCCTCCCAAGCCTAGCCGGACTCGACTCCGTGAAGACACAGCAAATCAGATTCAAAGTGTATAGCGTAATGCAAGAGAGAATTGAGTGGTGTCCACGGTGCGAGTCAGGCGGCGGATCGTGCGGTAAAGTCTGATAAAACGTCACAGCGGAGATCCCCTCCGCAGCGAGTGTCCTGGTCCGAAAGCATAAAGTCCGCGTCCCAATCAGATAGAGCAAGGTAACTGACGTCAACAGATTTGGCCTGAGGGGCCCTTCTTGTTTGGGCCCGGTCCCACTGAGTCCCAAACGGTCCCAGTGGAGTCAGAACCGGGTCCCAACCAACAAGAGTTCTACAAAGACCTACTCTGTCCCTACCAAATTGAAAAACGAAAATTTGCCCCAGAAAGAACCTGTAGACTACAGCCGTTCAGAATGAAGTAAACAAAGCACTGTAGAGAGATATCACATGGCAAACAAGATACTCCATCCATTCACTCGTCAGGTAAGTAGGCAGTTCACACACCTCACACACAATCAAGACTATGGAGGATGAAAGAAGAACCCAGAGAACCCCAACAGGCAGTCAATTCCATGCACACACACATGGGCACCCTGGTGGCACGACACTTACCTGAGTGGCCGGGCTCTTGAGATGAAAAGAACTCACCCCCCTCTCACATAGTCCTCCTGACCCAATTAGCATCCTCTACACTAGTGTCCTATTGTCTAGGAGGGTCAACATCTGCCCCAAAGTACAAAGCCGGATCCCCCGTCGATGTTGAAGATCAAAGCAGCAACTTGCAGTCCGTAGGTGCAGATATGGCTGCCACCCTCAAGCTCGCCTACTTGAGGGGAGCCCTAAAGTCACTCCTCGTCTTCCTTGAAGTCCAGATTCAAGTCGTAGGTGCCCTTCACTGTCGCCTCTCTCAAATTGCATCACGAAGTCCCACCTTGTGTCTCGCCACCACAAACATGCACTCAAACAACCTGGTCGGGTCTAGTGTCGACCCTACATGGCCCTGCCAGGTGGGAGCAGCTTCCCTTTACCACGCTGCCCCACTTAACCCGAACTTCCAGCCCTAACCCTAAGTGGTTAGCCCTTACCACTAGGGTTAGGGTTATGGCAGCAAAGTCAACTCTCACCAGCAAGTAGAATCCGCTCCGATACCAATGTTACGATCCTGGCCAAATTCGAAGTATATGAAGTATACATTCCTCTGAAAGTACAATGCCATCCAATTGCAAAAAGAAATGAATGAACTTGAGAGGAAAGAGAGGGAAAGAAGAAGAAGTGAGAAAGAAGAAGATGATGATGTACTCCAGCATAGACCAATGTCAAGGCTCTTCTTCTCCGCCAACCAATCCCTTCCTCCTTATTTACTCCCTCTTATTCAAACAAGAAATAACAATGTTGAATGACTGAGCCAGAATGTTGAATGACTGAACCAGAATCAATGTCCGAATCCCACTTCTACTGCAGGCACAACATGAGGTCCACCATAGCCATGGCCACCCTTCCTCTTCCTCTACATTCAGGCCGAGGCTATGGCGGACTATTGAGGCTTCAGCCTCCTGTCCAAAGGACAAACCAAAGCAGCTATGCCGCTGCCCCACTTCAAGGTCATCACCAAGCAGCTATGCCGCTGCCCACTCAGCCACCATGCCTGACTCTGTCCCGAGCGTCCTTGATGCGGCACTATCCCCACTGGGGCCTTCCTGATGCAGCGCCTAGCAAGGAGATGAAGATGGTGTCTACCATAGCCAGTAAGTGCCTCGCCACTCTCCTCCTTGGTCCCCTTCTC
>BFEA01001136.1:40395-53788 GCA_003427395.1 Chara braunii
TTTTTTTTTTTTTTTTTTTTTTTTTTTGGGAACAAGGCAGCTTTGTTGGATGATATATAGGTAGCTGTAAACTAGGGAGGACATGCGGCCCTTATAATGGAGGGCCAACTAATGTAGATGACTCCAAAGAGTCCAAACTACTCACACCGAGCAGCCTATTGTGGAGAGCAGGCTCAGCGTCCCATGATGAAATTCAATGTGAATTTATTAAATAATAAATACGCTCTAGCTACCAAAATCCCCTCTACGGAAAGCCCTCCTCATCAAAATAACTAGTTATTCGTCATGGCCTGAGGGGATGAGCCGGGCTCTCCGGCCAGGCCCGTTTCCCAGCATATAATGAAATCTTCTTTGTCTTGAAAAAAAGAAAAGAAAAAAAGAACTAGTTATTGTCTTTGTTCGATAAAACTGAAAATAAAAAATAGTAGAAGAGCTGGTTATTGCAATAAGAGGAGGCTTGGAAATGAGGATCAGACCGACATCTTTTATTTTTTCTTCAGAATAGAGATCAGAGCAATTTGTATTCTGGAGGGTTTGAACCCATGATCTAGTTGTTAACAGGAACTGCTTGTATGGAGACCATTCGGCCGGTAGACAGGCAAGATCAGAGCGATTTGGAGACAGGTCGAGATGGAGATCAAGGCGCATTCCACGCAATGTTGTAGTGGTCCCCCAGCGGGACGGCATCACCGGCCGAACCCAGAGGGGAAGTGACCATGACCGCAGTAAAAGGCAAATATTGCAGAATATCCACAACAGATTGTACCATACTATAAAAGAAACGTGTGAAGTAAAGCCAAATGCAAGACTAGAACAGAAGACAAGAGATAATAGCCTACAGTAGCTATGAACCCATGACAGTACCATTGCAAAGCTACCACAGAAGACAAGAGATAATAGCCTACAGTAGCTATGAACCCATGACAGTACCGCGCAAAGAAACAGAAATCCGAAAAGGCAGTCTACAGTCTGAACAAAAAGCAAAGTTTTGGCAGGCATCTCAGCAGGGGGAGGGTACAGACGAGCAAAACACACTCCACAGAAAAGACTTTTCAAGCTAGACGAAAAATGCCGAGAATTGCACCTCGGGAGCCTGACCAGGGTCAAGCTGATATCTTGACCAGGCCCAGGAAGCGGCCCCATTGACTGTGAAATATTTCTTGGGATTTTGCCGAAAAACCCTTATTGACCACTTTGAGCAACCACTCCGTGGACAGCATCTGTTTGACAGTGTACTTGGTCTCCGCACGAACCATCAGGGGCGTCAATTTTTCGCCTGTCTGCACCGCAGTGTTTCCAAGAGCCCACATGGTCCACAAGATCGCGCCATGCAGGCACTCCTCCGCATATGTGATTGAGTCATTGCAACGTTGCCTACGTGCAGCAGCTCCCAACAGTACAAAGTCATCATTCCATCGGGTCCCCGACTGTGGCAATGGAACAGCTCCAGAGCACCACCAGTCCCAAAATGGCCTCACCAGATCACAGTGAAGACAAAAGTGCTGCAAATCTTCAATACCGACTCTCGGGCAGAGGGCACACAGAGAAGAAGCCTTTGTCGTCCTTGTTGCACACCACAGCGCAGTCGGGACAGCCATGTGTGCCACCAGCCATAAGAGGCTCGCTTGTTTCACAACGGGCAGTTCCATCAGCAATTTCCAATAGGATGGAAGGGCCCGAGACAATCTCACGTGCGTGTCTTGAATCCATCCCGAGGACATCCATCCCTTGGTAACTATCCAATTGACATCAACCTTCAGGCGGGAGATCTGATAGTCCATGCGAGTACTGTACCGGTATAAAGGAACGCTATCAGTGCATGAATCAGTGGGCGGCCAATGCCAGTTCCTTGGGTCCACAGGCAGTTTATAGGACGACACAGACAAGGAGAAGGGGCGAAACAGGTCGGAGTAATCCAAGACCCATACTGGCAGCAAGTCTGCAAGGGGTGGGGGAGGAGTCTGGGCCGGCGCAGCAGTCAATGGCAGGCCCAGGGAAGTACTTCCTGTCAACTGTGACACGTCCCAACTCGAGGTCCATGGATGATCTGGGTTGTTCATTGACCCGACCCGAATCAGGAGCGACGGGTCGCGATCCTGTTTTCGTTTAAACCAGGCACCTTGTGAGTAGACAATCCCTCGTTGGAGGGCCTACACCCAATCGAGGGGGTGGAGTGCCTGGTGGCACAGGCCCAACAGCAGCGGGGCCAGATCTTGGAGGGGTTAACAGTCCCGTCGGTCCATGTCCCATATGTCAGCCACCGTACCGATTCCCCTGCTCATCCAAGAGTCACCGAAGGCCTCCCTCCAAAACAGGGGAACGGGTTGCCCTCAGGAGAGAGGATGCAGGGGTTATCGAACAACGGCTGGGTCATTATCCCATCTGTCTGCAATGGGAGTGGAAGCAGGTGAGGGTAGCAGCACTGCCATTCCTTCAGTATCCTTACCCATATGTTGTGGAGCAATCGTTTCCTTCGATACACGGGGTGAACGAGTGCTATCCAAATGCATCACGACATTTTCCAGTCCCGTGCAGTAAAGAGGGTAAAATCTGCTAATTGTCTCCAGGGGCCGAATGGTCTGCTAAGATGGCCCATGGCACCCACCGGGACAAAAGAGCCCCGATTTAGTATGGTGGGTCAAGAACAGAAACACCCCCTTCTCTTTTAGGTTGGGTAACGACTTCCCACGCCACCTTGGGGAGGAAGGGTGGGTCATACATCTCTTCTTTCCAGAAATAATGGGTTTCCAAATGTCTAATCGTCTGTTGCGCAGGGCGATCCAGTTGGAAGATCGCCCATTGCTACAAGAAGGTAGAGAAGATAGAATTGTTCAGGACTAGGGAGCGGCCGAACAGACTCACGCCCAGTCTTGGGAATTGGCATCCACGGTCGCAAGGCTTCTTTGGCTGCTGCACTGCGTGGTTAGAATCGGTCATCAGGTGGGGCACAAAGGAAATTATGTCCCAGCAATCTCTCTTGATGCACCGGTGTAACCACACGCTGCCCCTAGTGAAGGGGCGGGTCTAAGCCAGGAGGAACAAGATATGGTTTTGCCCTACGTAGCACCGTGTTCGCGTTCGGAGGCGAACGCGAACATGTTCGCCCGAATGCGAACATGTTCGCCCGAACGCGAACATAAAAAATGTTAAAAAAGGTTCTATGCCTTCCTTGAATAGGCGGGGGCGCAGCATCTAGATGTGTATAAGAGACAGCCCCCATAGCCATGTATAGCTTTTGTCATCCCAGGTGGTGAGGGGCGCAGCGCTACCGGGAGCGCTGCGCCCCGCCCGACGCTACGTGCTCCTGGAGATGGCGCGCGGCGGTGATGGCGGCCTTTTTTGAAGCTCTGGCGCTTAGCGCACGCGCAGGAGACCGCAGGCGCTTGACCACACCATCTCACAAGTTGATGTGGCAGATGGTCTGACTCCCGGTGACGTTTAGTTTCTGGGAGTTCCACGTTTTGCTCCATTGTCGCTGCGTTGCTGCACGTGGCTTTCGGCCTGAGAGGCGTTGGCTTTGTCGATGTCTGTGGAGTGCAGTGGAGTTAGCCCTAGGTACCCTGAAGTGTGAGAGATTACAGTAACGGCCTGCCATTGGGGTACTGCTCGCCATCATCCTAGACCATCACTATCACTATCAGGACGCGCCATCATAACGAAGCTAACAGGGGCGTAGTTCATCATCAAGCTGATTATCGTCATCATCATCATCAAGGTTTGCTAGCATCATCATCATCAGGGTGCTGCTCGCCATCATCATCATCATCGACATCATCAATAGGGCATGGTTCATTATCATCATCGACATCGTCATCACGAAAATGTTTCGTCGTCATCATCAGGGTGCCGCTCATCACCACCATCATCATCATCAGGGTACTATCATCAAAGGTGCTCGCCATCAACACCATCATTTGCGTCATCATCATCATCATCATCATCATCATCATCAGGTTATCATCAAAGGTGTTCGTCATCAACACCATCATCAGCCTTTTGTCATTACAGGGCGCCGTGCGTCATCATCATCATCATCATCATCATCATCATCATCATCATCATCATCGTCATCATCAAATCATCATCATTAGTGATGCTCGCCATCACCATCATCATCATCATCATCATCAAATCATCGTCACTGGCAATGCTCACCATCACCACCATCATCATCCTGTTGTCATTACAGGGCGCTGTGCGTCAGCATCATCAGCATCAATCATCATTAATCGTTTGCACAGCAGGAGAGTTGGTCGTCACCATCATCCTAATCATCATCATCTTCAGGGTACTCTTCACCGTCATCAACAAAATCCCCAAAAAAAACTCCATCTACCTTTTACCCATCACGTTTTTCGTCTTCCTTTTTCCACTATTAATTTCTAACTCCCCTTTGGGCACACTAATGAATTATTTTTGAGGAGAGCTCTACTCTGCAGGGGCTTCACAAGGCGGGGGTGAATGCCCTGGAGGGAGGGGGGACAGATTTTGGGGGATACCCTATTCTGGGGCTGGGAGAGATGTATGGGGTGACATCATATCCCAGCGGAGGCAGTTTGGGGTAAGGGGTTGGTTGAGGCATACTTCGGGTGGGATGCCTTAGTGGAAGATGGGGGAGGAAGTAGGTATGTCCCAACAGTCCTTTTCGGCGGAGGCAGCGGAGGGACAGGGGGAGATGGAGGAAAGAGGGGGGAAATAATCCACAGGAACGTCCAAGATTTAGGATACTCCTCTTAAACATATACAAATTGTATCCGGTGGGGTGGTGGACTGGTTCTGAGGGGGAGAGCTCCACTCTGCAAGGGCTTCACAAGGAGGGAGTTGATTTCCCTGAAGGGCGATGGGGCAGATTTTGGGGGGATGCTCTATTCTGGGGCTGGGGGAGATGTATGGGTCGGCATCATACCACAGCGGAGGCAGACAAGGGCAAGGGGTGGGCTGAGGCATGCTTTGGGTGGGAACTGGATGCCTTGGTGGGAGTAGGGGGGAAATGGGTCTGTCCCAAGTTGGGGCCGATGAGGAGTGCCCGTGATCAGGGGCGGTCCTTTTTGGCGGAGGCAGTGGTGGGGCAGGGGGATGAGGGGGACAGGGGGGTATCTCTGTACTTCGTGATTTTTCTGAGTCCTCAAAACAAGCACCGATGTTATTCCTGGTAGTTTGAAGAATCTCTCGGGACTCTGGGGGTTTGCTAGCGGTTTGTACGAATCTACTCTGGAATCAGACTGTTATATTCAGGATCCGTAGCTGTTTAACTCCAGAACGACGCTGGTCGGAGCCGGGGTGATGCCCTGTAACTTGCCGAAGGCGAGGGCATGAGGCCTTGTAGAGAGATCTGGGGATGCTATGGGGGGGCATCCTAAAGGACAATTGGGGGTTGCTGACACAGGATGACACTGGCTGGAGCTGGAATGAGTCGCGTCGCTCTGTAACCTAGCAGAAAGGGGGCGTGAGGCCTAGATGAGTTTGTCAGAGAATAAGTCGATTTTAGTGAGTATTGTTATGATCTGTTGGAAATCCCTTAGAAGCTCGAGTGTTTGGAAAAACTGCGGTGGATTTCAGGAGGTGTTCAGTGATCTTAAAAGGAGGCCAGGATTGCCGATATAGTTAATCATCATCATCATCGTCACTATCATCATCATCATCATCATCATCATACGAGGGACGTTACGCCCGGTTCTCAGCATGATCGGTTCGGTCACTCCGGGTAGACTGTGAGGACCCCGGCCTCAAGCTTCTTGTTGATAATATCAGCCTTGGGCACTGGGCCCGTTTTAAAAAAAATAAAAAATAAAAATAAAAATAAAAATAAAAATAAAAATAAAAATAAAAATAAAATAAAATAAAATAAAATAAGTTCTCAGAAAAATCTGAAAAAAATATATGATATGTAAAATAACAATACAAGCAACTTTTGCCTTGGAGTCATGTTCAAATTCGTACCCAATCATGAGTTAAAAATCAAAAACCGAAAAAAAAGTTTTTTTTTTTTTTTTTTTTTTTACGAAAAAAATTATGTTCGCCCGAACATGTTCGCGAGCTGTTTGGGCGAACATGAAGGGCCGCGAACACGTTCGCCGTGCTACGCAGGGCCTAGGAGATCTCACAGAAAAGTGTTATGGATTGCTGGAGAGCCTCCAACGCTTGGTCGTCCATAGGGGTGAACGCCACGGAGTCATCTGCAAAGGACTCGGCTTGAAGACGTTCCCCCGAGGGTAGCAACAATCCAAGAATCCCCGCTTGGTCGTCCATAGGGGTGAACGCCACCGAGTCATCTGCAAAGGACTCGACTTGAAGACGTTCCCCCGAGGGTAGCAACAATCCTGGAATCCATGGGTGTGCCTGGATGATGACATGCATGACCTCAACGTAGATGAGATAGAGATACGGGCCAACTGGGCAACCCTGTCTCACCAACCTTCCCAGCGCAAGCGGAGGGGAAAGACGACCGTTAATATCGGGCGACCATCATGTGTTTAAACCTAGGTCCAAAGCCAAGGGCGGACAGGGCGGCCTGCATGAATTCCCAAACCACCCTATCGTACGCCTTTTCGAGATCGAGTAGGATTATTGCAATGTGGTCTTCCCCTGATGCCACCAGTTCTATTATTTGTTCCACTGTCAGCACATTGTTAAGGATTTGCTTGTCTTGAAGGAACCCCTTATGAGACGGATGGATTAAAGTCAGTAGCACCGGTTGCAAGCGCATCGCCAATATTTTAGAATGGATTTTGTAGAGCACAGGCATTAGAGTAATCGGGCGCCAGTTTCGAATGTCCACAGACCACCTTTTTTAAAAATGAATGTTATTATTCTCGTGACCACGTCAGGCGGGGCTTACACCCCGCCGTGGATAGCGTTCAGTACTATGACCAAATCCGACAGCAGGTGCATCAGGTGTCGACTAAAAAAGGCCAACGGCAAGCCATCCCGGCCCGATACTTTGTGCAGGGGCAGGAGGGCCCCCGCCGTTCTAATCTCAACCAACGTGACGGGTGCTTCCGAATACTGCACCTGAGGCTGGGAAAGGGTGCGGTCCATCTTGGCACAAATGTTGTCGTGGTATTGAGCAAGCAGTTGTTGCTCCGTATGTTGCGTTTATGATGTGAGCAGGTGTTCATAATACAATGCGACATTCAATATGATCGCAGACGTGTCCATAACGAGTGGCACCGTCTCATCGAAAGGGTGACGCATCATCAGCATCAGCGGCGCCGGGGATCACATTTTGTGGCCAGCGAAGAAGGCCCCTTTCACCAGCCACGAAATGCGATCCCGGAAAGCCGCAGCCCTGACTGCTTGGAAGCCTAAGATGACAGTTTTGTGCCTGATTGTATCCAAAGCTTGCATCAGTTGGTGCTCGTCCACTTGGATGGACGAGGCTCTAGCAATGGTATGTGCAAGCTCTTCATGGAGAGCCACTAGTTGTGAGCGAGTAGATTTCGTGATGAGTTTGGAAAGGAGCTTCCCTCGCAAGAGGGCTGTTTTTAAACCGGCAACAAGCCAATCAGGCATCGATGCAAAGAGGGCCTTTGATGTGGCCCACTTGTGCCAGAAATCCATCATAAAGTGATCCATGTCTGTCACAAGGCCACCCACTCCAGCAGGGAAGATCGATCATGCCCTGCCCGGACTCTGTGGTTTTGAAAGATTTCCACAAAAAAACAGGCAAATGATCCTACCCCACACACGACAGGATGGAGCATGCAACGATCATTCACATAAGCTTTTTTTTTTTTTTTTAACAAAACGGGCCCAGTGCCCAAGGCTTGTATTACTCAAGAAATAGAATTTGAGGCCGGGGTCCTCACAGTCTACCCGAAAGAATAGAGTGGATACACTGGCAGCCTCAGCCAGCTTAGCTTATGAGATCATCAGATAAAAACACTGTGCTGGAAGATGGGTCCAACGTCCCTTGCCTGGGGCTAGCTGAGATAAAAACAATGGGGGTCCGCCTCTTCATCCATCTCGTCGGATTCCATAAATTACTCAGAAAGCTAGCAGCCCCTCCACTACCCCATGGCCTAGCTTGAAAAAACGGAAGGAGCCACTGGGGGGCACCAGTGGGTCCTCCTTCCATTTTCCGGCCCGCCTCGGGATCAGCTAACCTATCTTTTAGACTAGAATTTTTGTCAGGGAGAGGGCATGGGGAGGGAAGGGGTCTGGGAAGTTTGTAGGGGGGGGCAAAGAGAATGAGGGTTCCACCTGGGTCCAATCCTACACTAGTCTGTAGTCCCTTTTTTCTTCCAGATCCTGTTGTCCACCTACCCTGTCCCCGCCCCATGTGACTTTTGCTACCCATCCTTCCCTTTCTCCACCCAACCAGTCCGTACAAAATTTTGTGACCTCTCTCCTGACGTCCCTCATTTGTGTGAAGAGATCCAGCTGGGACTTTGTGTCGGACCACCTCCGCATGAGTGCCAGCTGCACTTGTTGCTGGATTTGTTTAGTAATTTCCGCCCCTTCTATCCTCACTTTATCCAAGGCCAAAACGCACCTCTGTCCCCAAAGAGCCCACATCACCGCCCTCCTGCCCAACCAAAACATGTTCTCAACAAACACCGAGCTTTCTCCCGCCAAAGGCCAGTGGCCAACCATGATGGCCCGCCATGACCATGGCCATGGAATCTTTGTCCCTATCTTTCTCCAAATACAGTCCCACCATCGCCACGTAAGTTGAGCTATTGGGCATTGCATGAAAATGTGCTTGATAGTCTCTGTCCTCTTGGGGGGGGGGAACATGTTCAAGCATCGTCGACGCCACGACAAAGTCAGTCCCCGCTGCTCCAGGTTGGTGCGGTCTATTAGCCAGTCATTATTGGGCAAACAACGGTGCACTATCTGCCACTGCAGGGAGGAGATTTTTGCAGGTTTAGACTTTTGGTCTTTGAACCAACAGATCGGCGTCAGGAGGGAGCAGTCCACATTGAGCTGCTTGGCCCAACGGTCTGTAACCACATCCCGTGGATATAATTTAGGCCTAAACATCTTGTAGGCGGATTTTACTAACAACCTATGGAGGGTTATGTGATCCGTTTTGCCCTTCCCCCTTCTTTGGGGGAGCACCCAATTCCATTCCACTGGGTCCAGGGCCAACTCTTGTACAACCCACGGTGGTTGAAAAACCACTTTCTCCCCTCGCTCTTCCATGACCCGGATCCGATATACGAATGTCTTTTTTTCCCATTCGAAAGGGGCTCTGCTTCCCTCGAGGGTTCCCCTCCGTGTGGTAGCATAGTGCTCCACCAGGACCATTTGTGGGTCTACCATATGGACCTGACCGATTCGTGGTGGTACCTCCTTGGTCGCCACCCAATCTTCCTCCCTGAGGGAGGACCCTTGTTTGAGGATTCGACACCATGCTAGCGGGACGGACTCAATGAGGTCGTCCAAGTGTTTCTTCACATGATGACAATGGCACAGGGCATCGCGCAAGTGGTCTGCTGTTTTCCAGTCTCGTCTCTCCTGGTCCCAAAGGTCCCCTACTCCGAGCACTCCCCGTTTGACCGAACTCTTTCACGGCAGGGCAGATCTCGACCTGGTGCAGCCCCTCTGGTCCGTCAACCAACGATTTCCAAACAAAGGTTGGCGATAGGTTTCTTCCCAACGGTCAAGGGGGGGGTTGTCAGGGAGCGGAAGTCGTCGCCATACGGCCAGCAGAGATGGCCAAAAGTAGTCCCTTGGCTGGTTCCCCCCTTCCTCTTCAAACCCCCTTTGTGGAATTATGCACGGAATTGTCCAGGAACGGTCCTCCAGCCAGGTCAAAGGATGCACCCCTCGAGGGGCGGTTGGGGCCATGCGGGCCAAGTGCAGTAGAGCCATTATGCTCCACCGGCTGTGGGGTGAGAAGATCAGTTTTTTCACCCATTGTAATCGCAATGCTTGAATTTGTGTAGCAGGGTCTATGATCCCTAGGCCCCCACGAGCTTTGGGCTGAATAATTGAATCCCACGCTACCCTGTTGATAGCCTTGTTGTTCTCACTATCCCCCCTCCAGAGGAAGGCCGTTGCCTTTCTTTTAAGCCTCTCCAGTGCTCTTTCTGCTCTGGCGACAACGCCGTCTCTATGGGGCTTAAGAACTTCTCAATTTGCCTAATGTGGGATGTTTCATCAGGGTTGTCTATGTGTGAGGAGAAGAGGTCTTTGAAAAAGTTGCAAGCGATTTTAGTGCACCTGGCCGTAGTTATGGCTGGGTCCGACTCCCTTGCCTCTAGATCATAAAGGGCCTCAATCGTGGTTCATTTGACCCTCACACGGGCCAAACCGAAGAAGCACGCGTCCATGGCTCCTTCCGGTGAGAAGTTTATTAGTCTTCCCCTCTGTAGCATCGTGTTCGGGTTCGGTGACCAAACCCGAACGTTCGGGACTGAACTCGAACGAGCGCCGAAACTCTCCGAACGCGAGCATAAAAATATTAAAAAAAAAAAAAAAAGTACTCCAAAAAATCTGAAAAACATATATGTTATGTAAAATAATAATACAAACAACTTTTGCCTTGGAGATATCGTCAAATTCGTAACCAAACTCGAGTTAAAAATCAAAAACCAAAAACTTTTTTTTTTTTTTTTTTTTATATGTTCGGCCGAACACGTTCGGGTCGCGTTCGGCCGAACACCCGAACATGTTCGGACGTTCGGAAAAGCTCCTAACATGTTCGGTGTGCTACACATGTCCCCTTAATTTAGCTCCCTGCCAACGGTATCTTGCAAGATCCATAAGTTTTGCTTTCAACTCTTGTACTTGGGCCTGTGCCTTTGGGATCTGTTGTTCTTGCTCGTGCGAATTTTCCTGCTGCTCTTGTTCCAATAGGTCTCGCATTATCAAAATTTCCTGTTGATGCCGCTGTTAAGCCAAGTGTTTAGAAAGTTCGTTAGATTTCCTAGCCAAAAAGAATAGCCCATTATTAAACCATGCAATTTGGGAGTCATGTAACTGATGACTCTCTTTCCAATATTCCCAAATTTGCCTTAGGCATCCTTGAAAAGTCTTCAATTTAAGCAGAGAGGTGTTGAGCTTATAATAGCTGGTCCCTTGGTCTGGTCGTTTGCGGAAAGTCCAAACAGCCATACACATCCTATGGTCCAGGCCCGAATATGGGCTCGTTGGTAATATAGCGGTTGTCGTTAACCTGCCCACCTGATCCTCCGACCCCAAGATCAAATCAGTCCGGGACTTTGAGAGCCTTTTGGGATAATTGTGCTTAATGCAGGTGAAGGTTCTCTCCGTGGGATAACTACGGCGGTACGTATCGAATAACTGAAGGGAAGAGCATAACTCCCCTAACATACTTTCGTCCTCTTCTGCATTATAAGCGGTAGAGGAGTGAACTCTCCATCTGTCTAATCCTCGATCGGGCGCCACATTGTAATCTCCTACTAGCACTATCGGGATGCCAGGGGTGGGGATACTTTTGATTTTTTCTAAGAACTCTCTTCTCTCCCGGGGGGTATTAGGGGCATAGAGGGAGACTATATAGATCACTTCCAGCTCCAGCATGCCGAGTACTGACACCCAGCGGCCGTCCTCCTCATCCTTTTCCCAGTGGGGGACTTCGAACCGCGACTCTGGGGGGACCCAGATTGCCACCCCGGCCCGCCCCGGACCCGAGGCAAAGGCCGGGTAACTCTGAAAGGGCCAAACTTGTTTTCATGCCCTGTGGTGCTCCGGCAGGTCCATCAGGTGGGTCTCTTGTATGCACACTACGTCTGGCCACTTCTTTCCCCCCACTCCCCGCATGAGGTCCCAAAGCGCATGGGTCTTTTCCTGGGCAGCGGGATGCTAGGCCATTTACGTTAATAGACCTAACATCCAGATCCGCTAGCTGGAGTGTTCTTCTCCATGCTTTGTTTTTCCAGTATAAGGCTTCGATCCAATCCATAAAGTCTCGCAAACCCCCAACCTTCACCCTGCCCTCCTAGGGCTATCCTAGCCTTTTCCATTCCTGGGCGTCCCAATCCACCCCCCCTCCAAGGACGTTCTTCCGCAAAATTGTGCACATACATGTAAGAAGATCATCTATCAACCAAATGCGATGGGGCTTCACCTTCAGCTGTTGGGTATCCAAGAGGGCACTATGTGTGCACCATTGTAAACCTGAATCCTCGTTGTCTTCGAACCTCACATACAGGTCCTAGTAAGCCATCTTAAGGTTTTCTGAGGACACACTGATGGTAGTCGTGGCCCCGGGCTCGTAATGTTCTGCAATAAACTGCTTTACCTCGTGGAATTTTAATGCTCCTTCTCTTTGCAGGTGCCACCCGTGCAATGAAACCCCTCCGTATGAAGGGGTGTATGGGTCGTCAGATTCGGTCGGCGAAAGGCCAAGCTCCCACTTTCCCCCCCTCCTTTTGATCGGGAGTACTAACACCTTGTCTCCCTTGGGAAGACTCCCACTGTACGGTCTTTCTTTATTAGGTGACGCAGTTTGACTCTTCGAGAAGGCTCGGAGCGTTCCACTTCCATCCTACCCATTTCTTTTCCTTGTTCTTCATCATTAGGGCGGGGGGGTGCGGGGGGGATTGTCTGCCCGGGTTAACACCTCGGCAGTTTTTGTGGCATTCGGGGGTGTTGGGGCCTGCGAGTGCTCCGTACTACTCGTGGTCGGGGGGAGGAGCTTCTCCTGTACTATGCCCTAGATCTTAGCCAGAGCCTGCTGCTAGCTGGTATTCGGGGGTAAGCCCTGTTCCAGTGCCTGCTTCAGGGTCGGGCTCCCGTCCAATACTGGGAAAAGGTGGACGTAGGCCTCATCCTAGAACAGGTCTGTTTGGTGAGGGTGCAACATTTTGAGGCGGCTGATCAGCCAGTCCGCCAAGCTTGTCAACTTCGTTTCCATATCCTATTCGCCTTGCCGACCCTAGTCCTCTTGGACACTGTCTGTCATCTTCACCTCTGGAGGAACTATTGGTGAGTCCCATTCCATAGGTTGTGGATCAAAAACCCGAGAGAAGGGATCTGCCTCAATTAAACCCTCCGAGGGAGCTCTCTCCTCCCGTGTTTGGTTTTGATGAAGATGCTCTTTTTTGTGAGGTGTGTTTCCCCTTCGTCCCTCCCTCCTCCCTCTAATAGGCTATTATTCTCCTGTCTGCCCGTCTTGTCCTCCTGTTTTTTTTCCTTCTCCTGCTGGGTATCCTTCCTTTGAGTTTGGTCCCTATGCTGCAAATCGGCCTCTGTTCCCTCCGCATTCGTTAAGGCTGTAAAGTGGTTGGCCGAACTCTCACGGACAATATTTCGTTTTTTCGGAGTGTTTTTTATTTTTGTCGCTTTCTTGAGGTGTGCTGTCTTTTTTGGAGGAGGGGAGTGCCAGACTTCCTCCGTGTCTCGTGAGGTGATAAAATCTTGAGGCCGGGGCTCTGTCATCCCCCGCGCTTCCCCCCCGGATCCTTGGAAAAGGGGGGGG
>BFEA01001136.1:101626-113638 GCA_003427395.1 Chara braunii
CCTCCCCCCCCTCCTCTCCCTCCTCTCCCTCCTCTCCCTCCCCAATACCCCCTGCCTGATTGATGCCCAAGCAATGGATACTCTAGGAGCTCCCATTACCATGGGTGACTGTCATCTGTCTAGTATCCCACCTCTACATATACATACAACTATAATACCGGGCTGGGAGGGTCTATCAGGTGTATGGCGGGGTCTGCTCATGCATGGCTTAGAGTCTAGTGTAGGGTAGGGCCCGGTAGGCATGTAAGTCACTCCGGCTGGTCTGAGTACCGCGTAGCCTTGGGTAAGTTAGGGGCAGGACGGTAGGATGTGTCCGTGAGCGCCAACTCGCCTTGCCTACAGGCTTCCCCCGAACAAAACGCACGTGCGTTTTATATGAAAAAATATGAATAAAACGCATAGGGTGCATTGTACTCATATACAACGCACGTGTGTTATGCTATGAATTTTGGGCTCCAACTTCGGGAACCAGGCCCCCCAAAAAAATGAAGTATATGCACTTAGCTTTCAACAGACAATGGCTTTGGGGTATCCGTGAAAACTTGAATGACACACATGAATCGAAAAACAATTCACATTAGGGGAAACACACACACACACACACACACACACACACGTGGCCTGATACTGGGGCCCCCTTCCACTACACACCGAATGTGCAAAATGTGAATGAATCTTACCATTGAAAATGGAGTTAGAGGGATGGTTAACAGAGCATATATTTTCAGGTCTCCTTTCCAGGCAGTTCAACCACTTTAGGTTACTACACCACTTTCAGATTGTGTGTGGATCTATACATGGGGTTGTCTGAAACCGCCTTCAGGCAGTTCAGCCACTTCAGGTTGATACACCACTTTCAGATTGCCTACAGATCCATTGCAAATGGTGGGATGGGGGTACCTGAAACCCCTTTCAAAAGCTTCAACCACTTCAGCGGTTTCAGGTCCCCACCTGAAATTCCTTAAATGACCTGAAGTGGTTGAAGCTTCTGAAAGGGTTTTCAGGTACCCCTATCCAAATGGTTGGATGGGGGTACCTGAAACCCCTTTCAGAAGCTTCAGCCACTTCAGCGGGTTCAGGTCCCCACCTAAAATTCCTCAAATGACCTGAAGTGGCTGAAGCTTCTGAAAAGAGTTTCCGGTACCCCCACCCAACCATTTGGATGGGGGTACTCGAAACTCCTTTCAGAAGCTTCAGCCACTTCAGCGGTTTCAGGTCCCCACCTGAAATTCCTCAAATGACCTGAAACCCCATTCAGAAACTTCAGCCACTTCAGCGGTTTCAGATCCCCGGCTGAAATTCCTCAAATGACCTGAAGTGGCTGTAAAAGCAGGCAAAAACAAAAGCGGTTTCAGATCCCCGGCTGAAATTTATGAAATGACCTGAAGTGGCTGAAAAAGCAGGCAAAAAAAAAAAAAAAAAAAAAAAAAAMAWAAAAYTTKTTCCGCAAACCACTTGAAACTTCTGAAATGACCAAAAGTGTCTTCAGGCCATTTGAGCGGTTTCATACCACTTTAGAATCTTTCATTTTGAAATTTCAAGTGGCCGTTAACCGCGAGTGTGGAGTTATACATGGTTACATTTTTTATTTATTGTTCATGTGGAGAGTAATGGAGCGAGGCCCTGACTGTACGTAGCATTCGAACAGTCGGCCCCAATACGAGCTGTGCACAACATTCGAACAGAGTCATCCGACATCGACGCAGTCTTGGAGCATTGCCATCACTCGTCAAGATCTGCCACGCGGCCACGATCCGCCATCGCAGTAAGCCGCCAAGAGGACCTCCAACCACCATCGCAGTAAGCCGCCAAGAGGATCTTCACTCGCCATCGCAGTAAGCCACCAAGAAGAGCTTCACGTAAGGCACACACACACACACACACACACACACACACACACACACACACACACACACACACACACACACGCAGAACACCTGAATGTTCTATTTGAATAGAACACCGGTGAGTTTGATAGAACATACGTGCGTACTATTCGAATATAACATATGTGCGTACTATTTGAATTTTGAGGGGTGACTTCGAGAAATCGACTTTTCCAGGGAAAGTTGAATAGTACATACATGTGTTTTGTTCTGGGGAAGACTGTAGGTACTGCTGGGTAGACTCTCTGATATTTGACCTGTAGAAAAAAAATTGCATGAGTCTAGCGTCCGAAGTTCCCATACGGTAAAGTTCCGCTTCCGGTTCCATTAGGGCTGGGGGGCTGCCCAGCCTTGGTGCTTGTCACTCCTGCCTAGTCCAAGTTGCCCTCGATATCAGGAGGGTGATGATCCTAAGTGCTGATCATGGTGAGGTAAGATAGTAGGGATAGGGGGTGTACTGGGAAAATTAACCTAGCCCCATCTCTCATTTGGAGTTTTATCGAATTTCTTGGACCTGGAATAACCAAGGTAGCAAAAGAACAGACTACAGACGATCTTTGCACTTTTTAACAGTAAAATTCACTTACAGGATGTTAAGACCAAAAATCAATTTGAGAGAAAGAGTGATAACAAGATGGATGAAGCATCTAAACCTAAGCAAACAAGACCTTAGCCCAATTAAGTGGTTCAAAGAGACGAAGACAAGACCAGCAAAGATGGTCTCACTTCAATGGCAAATTGAAAACAGGTGTCTCCCGACAAATGATTGGCTAATAAGTAGAACTTCACTGGAACAAAAAAGATTAGTTGTTCCCTGGTGTAAGTTCTGCAGGTTGGCCTTTCCCTCAAAACTGATCTCTGAAACAATTGAGCACGTCTTTATGCAATGTCCGGGGGATGTTTGGCTATGGAGATGGTGGGACCGCATTTGGAGACAATTAGAAACAATCACTTCATGGCCTTGGGGTTGGAGGTCAATACTATTAGAAACTTGGGCCCCAGATCCCTCACACAACTTTACAATAAACATCTTCATTCTAGGGAGAAGAGCGATCCTCTGGAGCATTTGGAAGATAAGGTGCACTTATGAATGGGAAGGAGTTCGTCTTGATGGACCAGAATTTACAGATTCAATTAAACAACAAATTCAATTGGACATTACTTCTAAATGGGAACAGACGAAGGAAAAAATCCGATATTTATCAAAAGGAAGTGAAATTCTCAAAAATATTCATAACTTCAACAAATGCTGGCTTGGGGGGGATCAGGGGGGGAAACTAGGAAAGGTTGTTTGGGAAGGAGTGGAAGGTAAGGAAGGTGAAGAGGTTTGCAGAAATTACCGCCTGGTATTTGAAGACTGGTCATTGGGGGATCCAATTTTGCCTTTGCGCCCGGTGGAGGACTTCCCAGACCCCTTTCCCCGCTTCTTCATTATCGATGGTTCCTTTGTCATGGTTTGAACATGATGTTAAAATAAAAAAAAGGGAATGTGGCCTATCCTGTCAGGACAACCATCGGTTGCTGCTGCCAGCGATCACCGTGGGTCTGGTTCTTGGCCTCTACAACACCCTGGGCATTTTTAAAAGAAAAAAAGAAAAAAGAAAAAAAAAAGTTGTAGGACATCGAAAGGGAAAACAACCATTAGGAAAAAGGGAAGGGTTCTCATAAAGGGGAGTGTCATGCTTTCTAGAAGGACAGAGAAGGAATGTTTCTGTTTCTGGAATAAAGGTCCAAGTGAGCAGTTAAACCACCAGCACCTCTACCAGTGTGCGGCCGCAGGGCGTTCACGTTAATGGGCCGCGACTTCCAGGGGCTTCGTGGTCGCACATAGTTTTCATCTGCAGCCAACGTTGCGGCGTGGGCCTCCAAAAGTTGAGAGGAGGCCCCCGCCGCCGCACAACCGGTAGGTACTGGTGGTTTAAACCACAAGACACAGCCCCAGCCTTGCTGAAAAGGAACTTGTCGCCCATCCGGAAAAGTCAGGACCGGGTCACCGGTTGTCAATGCGCATTGTGGTGTGAGGTTGCGGCTCAGTGGTTGTCAATGGTCAATGCGCATTGTGGTCTGAGGTTGCGGCTCAATGTGCATGTAAATTGGCTTGTGCCTCAGTGGTTAGGGCATCAGTTATCAATGCGCGTTGTGGCCTGAGGTTGCGGGTTCAAAACTCTGGACCTCTGCACAGAGACACCGGGGGCGTTTATATAGCGCATGGTCACTTGAACAACCCCTTGGGCTGACACAGGTAAGCTGTTACAGACACTGCGCGCGTACCACCCAAGGGTTAGTCCATGGTTGTTGTATGTCGGGGCTTAATTATGCGGGAGGTTTGCCTGAGGATGTTGGCCATAGGTAGTTCTGATGACACCCCCAGTCTGGCATAGCCTACGTTGGTACCATTTGAAACTGTACAATATGTGGTTGAGGATGACTGTTATACAATGATGAACGTGGGTTCAAATACACAAAACAGCAGGGTTGCCAGGCCGAACGTACGGAGGCCCCTAAGCTGACCCCCGAACGTTCAGGCATTCGGGTCCCCGTACTGACCCGAACCTGAAGGGGTTCAGACCCTGCAAAAAATGATTTTGGCACCTAAATATTATTTTTTTTTTCTGAATTTTTTTCTGCGAGTTTTTTGTGATGTAAGGTATCTCCCTCTTAATTTTGAAGCCATTCTGTTCAGCCAAAACAAAAAGAAAAATCGACAAAGATGGTGGTGTCAAAACTTGCTTGCCCACTCACTAATTTGTTTTTTCTCTCTTTTCACTTTTTGTTTTTCCTTCATTCCGGGGCATGAAAAAAATTATTATTTTTTCAAACTTTATTTGTATATCCTTAACACTCTTCCTTAACACTCTTTATGCGAATAGCGGGTCTCGAGTAACGCTCCCGCGAGATCCCGCTTTCCGCTGTTGGGAAACGCGGTGGGACCGATGGGCGGGCCCGACGGACATGGCATGAGGCCTTTGGGGCGGGCCCGACCGGCGAGGCCCGGGTTGGACGGCCCGATAGACCTTTCGGGGATCTGCGGATCTGCAGCAGATGTTTCCCAAAACTTCAATCGGGCCGTCCAGTCCGGGGCCGCTCGACAATCTCAATGGTTGTCGCGGGTTCGGCTTTTGCAATCGTGTGCTACTTCGTGCGGTGATATTTCGATGCGATGGTTTCGAGCGCTTTGTGGTCGCCGTGGTGGTTGCTGTGCTCGGTTCGACCGGAGAGAGAGAACGAGAGAGAGAGAGAGAGAGAGAGAGAGAGAGAGAGAGAGAGAGAGAGAGAGAGAGAGAGAGAGAGAGAGAGAGAGAGAGANAGAGAGAGAGAGAGAGAGAGAGAGAGAGAGAGAGAGAGAGAGAGAGAGAGAGAGAGAGAGAGAGAGAGAGAGAGAGAGAGAGAGACATCCGGTTCAACGAGAGGCAGGTGCAGACATCCCTCGAGGTCAGGAAGAGTGCGTCGGAGGAGAGGAGAATAAAGAGGCGATCGTGGGAGGAATTGCGTGGACGTTGCGCCGAGATGGCGGACGAAGGTTAGTTGATCGTTTTTCTTTTTTTTTCCCCTTTTTTTTTTTTTTTCTTTTTTTCGCGCAAGGTCGGGGGAGGAAGGGGAGAGGGGGAGAGGTCGGGGCAGGGAGGTCGGGATGGGGGACGGGAACGGAGAAGGGAAAGGTCGGGATCACGTCAGGAGGTCGGAATGGGAGACGGGTTGGGATGATGTCGCGGGAATGAAGTCGGGGAAGGAAAGGGAGAAGGAAGAGGTCGGGACGAGGTCGGGATGGGAAGGGAGTTGGGATAGAGGAGGAGGGAGGAGGAATCTAGGCATGGAAGAAGGTCGGGATGGGAGTTGGGATAGAGGAGGAGGGAGGAGGAATCTAGGCATCGGGCAAGGTTAGGGGAGGAAGGGGAGAGGGGGAGAGGTCGGGACGGGGAGGTGAGGGAGAGGTCGGGACGGGGAGGTGAGGGAGAGGTCGGGATCAAGTCGGGATGGGAGACGGGTTGGGACGATGTCGGGGGAAGGAAGTCGGGGTAGGAAAGGGAGAAGGAAAAGGTCGGGATGAGGTTGGGATGGGATGGGAGTCGGGATAGAAGAGGAAGGAGGAGGAATCTAGGCATGGGAGACGACTCGCGACGATGTCGGGATCGGGGGAGGAAGGGGAGAGAGGGAGAGGTAGGGACGGGGAGGTCGGGATGGGAGGTCGGGACCGAGAGGTCGGGATGGGAGACGCGAACAGAGGAGGGAGAGGTGGGGATGAGGGAGGGAGAGTTGGGACGATGTCGGGGGAAGGAAGGAGAGGGGGGGAGAGGTCGAGACAAGAAGGAAGGGAAGGTGGGGGGAGGGGAAGAGGTCATGATGAGGTCGGGATGGGATGGGAGTCGAGATAGAGGAGGAGGGAGGAGGAGTCCAGGCATGGGATGGGAGGTCAGGACGGGGAGGTGAGGGAGATGTCGCAATTAAGTCGGGAGGTCGGGATGGGAGACGCAATCAGAGGAGGGAGAGGTCGGGATCAGGGAGGGAGAGAGGTCGGGATGAGGTCGGGATGGGATGGGAGTCGGGAGAGAGGAGGAGGGAGGAGGAGTCTAGGCATGGGAGATGGCTCGAGACGATGTCGGGATAGGGAAGGGGGACGACGAGCTCGGAGAAGGAAAGGCGGGAGGGAGAGTTCGGAAGACGTCGGGGGAAGGAAGGAGAGGGAGGGAAAGTCCGGATCAGGTCGGGAGGTCGGGATGGGAGACGGGTTGGGATGGGGAAGGAAAGGGAGGAGGAAGAGATCGCGATGACGTCGGGATGGGAGTTGGGATAGAGGAGGAGGGAGGAGGAATCTACGCATGGGAGAAGATGGGGATGGGAGTTGGGATAGAGGAGGAGGAAAGAGTTATCTTGGCAAGGGGCAAGGTCAGGGGAGCAAGGGAAGAGAGGGAGAGGTCGGGACGGGGAGGTCGGGATAGGAGGTCGAGACCGGGAGGTCGGGACCGGGAGGTCGGGACCGGGAGGTCGGGACCGGGAGGTCGTGATCGGAGACGCGAACAGAGGAGGGGGAGGTCGGGATCAGGGAGGGATAGTGGGGAGGGAGAGGTCGAGATGGGAAGGAAGGGAAGGTGGAGGCAGGATCGGGATAACGTCGCGTTGGGATGATATAGGGGGAAGGAAAAAGAGGGGAGGAGAGGTTGGGACAGCAAGCAAGGGGAGGTCGGGAGGTCGGGATGGGAGACCTTTTTTTTTTTTTTTCTGTCGGCCAAGGTCGGGGGAGGAAGGGGAGAGGGAAAGAGGTCAGGACGGGGAGGTTGGGATGGCAGACGGGAACGGAGGAGGGAGAGGTCGGGATCAGGTGAGGAGGAGGGAGGAGGAATCTAGGCATAGGGCAAGGTCAGGGGAGGAAGGGGAAAGGGGGAGAGGTCGGGACGGGGAGGTCGGGATGGGAGGTCGGGACGGGGAGGTGAGGGAGAGGTCGGAATCAAGTCGGGAGGTCGGGATGGGAGACGGGTTGGGACGATGTCGGGGAAGGGAAGTCAGGGAAGGAAAGAGAGAAGGAAAAGGTCGGGATGAGGTCGGGATGGGATGGGCGTCGGGATAGAGGAGGAGGGAGGAGGAATCTAGGCATGGGAGACGACTCGCGACGATGTCGGGATCGGGGGAGCACAGGGAGAGAGGAAGGGGTCGGGACGGGGAGGTCGGGACGGGGAGGTCGGGATGGGAGGTCGGGATGGGAGGTCGGGACCGAGAGATCGGGATGGGAGACGCGAACAGAGGACGATGTCGGGGGAAGGAAGGAGAGGGGGAGAGAGGTCGAGACGGGAAGGAAGGGAAGGTGGGGGGGGGGAAGAGGTCGGGATCAGGTCGGGATGGAATGGGAGTCGGGATAGAGGAGGAGGGAGGAGGAGTCTAGGCATGGGATGGGAGGTCAGGACGGGGAAGTGAGGAAGAGGTCGAGATTAAGTCGGGAGGTTGGGATGGGAGACGGGTTGGAAAGGGAGAAGGAAAAGGTTGGGATAAGGTCGGGATAAGGTCGGGATAAGGTCGGGATAAGGTCGGGATGGGATGGGAGTCAGGATAGAGGAGGAGGGAGGAGGAATCTAGGCATGGGAGACGACTCGGGACGATGTCAGGATCGAAGGAGCAAGGGGAGAGAGGGAGAGGTTACGAGAGAGGTACAGGGAAGGGGGGCGAGGTCGGGACGAGACGATGCGAAGATAGAGGAGGAGGGCAACGAGGTTGGGGAAGGAAAGGGAGTAGGAAAAGATCGCGATGAGATCGGGATGGGAGTCACGATAAAGGAGGAGGGAAGATATCGGGATAGGGGAGGGGGACGACGGAAGGACAGGGGGGGGAAACCTCGAGACGGGAAGGAGGGGGAAGTGGGGAGGGGAGGGAGGGGGGAAGAGATCAAAAGATGCATCTACAACAAACACCCCGCTCGACATTTGCATTTATGGGTTGCTTCATACGGTGATGTTTCAACGCTCCGTTCAATGACAAGGGGGGACACAGACAGAGAGAGAAAGACAAACAAAGAGAGAGAGAGAGAGAGAGAGAGAGAGAGAGAGAGAGAGAGAGAGAGAGAGAAAGAGAGAAAGAAAGGGGACAATTGGTAAAAGTACGACCATAGGTAACACGAAAAAAAATCTTCGACCTATGTCGTACAACTTTTTTGGGCACAACACATAACACAAAAAAAACTCTTTCTTTTTTGCAATCCATGTTAAATATTGCGTCTCTGCAACTTCTACTATCTTGCCCCCCCATCCTCAATTCTCGCGATCTTCACTCTTCTCGCCGCGGGCGGAGCCGCACCGGGTCCACTTGTTCTCTATTATGTAAGATACACATTTATAAATTTTCATGGCATTTGTCACAGCCAAAAAACAATGAAAAATCACCAAAGATGGAGGTGTCCAAAACGTGCTCGCCCACTCAATAATTTCATTCTCGTTTTATTTTTTCTCTTTTTCATTATTATTGTTTATTTTTAGTATCTGATTTTTATTTCAAATTTGGTAAAGAATTTGGATGTAATGTTGAGGCAAATGTTGTTTAGTTTATTCTTCTGTATAACATATGTTTTTTCAGATTTTTTGAAATTCTTTTTTGTTTTTTGTTTTTGGGTCCACGTTCGGCCGAACGTGTGAACATTCGGGCGTTCGGCCCATCCCGAATGCCGGCAACCCTGCAAAACAACATAATTTCTATACCCAACATATACAGTCGACGAATGCACATACAATGCTTACGGATGGATATGGCCTATGCATAGGTACAATTGACAGTTAACTGCAGTGCTAGTGAGGGGGTATCCAGTCCTTACTAGGGTGTCATAGACTCAATCTGAGTTTGGGGGTGCTTTCAGATGGAGGTCAGTAACTAAGGTTGGGTAGGGGCTTAACACCCACTCCGGGCTTGCCCGTGATCCACCTAGCCCTAGGCAAGTTGAGCTAGTCAGGGCTTGTCTGTTGAGTCTGCCTAATTCTGGTGCCTCGGTAGGAATCTGGGTAGTAATTGTGGGCCTGATACGATACTGCTTGTGCTTGGCGTCCTAAGTTCCCCAGTGACAAGGTTCACTCATTTGTGCTTCGACTAGGGTTGGGGAGGGGTTAATGCCCGCTACGGGCTTGTCCGTCATTCGCCTTAGACCTGGGTCAGCTGGGCCAGTCCGGGCTTGTCCCGTTGAGCCTTTGCCTAGCCAGGCGCCTGTAACTGCTATTCGGTCCAAGTCATGCTCTTAAATAACGAGGTGATAGGGTGATCAACACTGAGGTAGGATAGTAGGAATAGGGGATGCACTGGGAGAATGATGAGAGGATGGGTCCGGAGGCGGTCTCACAAATTGAACGATGGCTGGCTGGTGCAGCAACCACTGTTTGTCTGGTACCTCGCCTCTACAACAACCTGGGCTTTAGAAAAAAAAAAAAAAAAAAAACTCTTCCATCGACAACCTTTGTCGTGTTTCGGCCTCCAAAAGGGGGTCACGGCCGATGTATGGTGTGTACTGGTGGTTTAAACCACCACTAGTTCCTAAAGTCACGGCAGTATATTAGCCGGCCGCGGGCTGAACGAACGGGCTACTATGGGAGCGCCCAAATTCATCTGACTAGAAACACTCCTACTCTATTTTTTCCGCAGCCGATGTACGGGCTAAGTGCTGGTGGTTTAAACCACAAGTTCACGCGAGCCACCTTCCGAGGCTTGCAAGCCTGCAACTGCGCCTTTTCAAAGTGGCATGCAACTTTTTTTTTTTTTTTTGGCCTGTTTGTTTTTTTGATGTTTGTATTATGACCCTGCATAGTTTGTTCGCAAAAGTTTCGACAACATTGCTTGTAGCGATGAGGCGAAAAACCCTGAATTTTTGGCCTTCCATTAACCGCTAGTGAGTCGGGTTTTATGTCGATCATATAAAGCACCTACACATAAAAAAAGGGCTGAAGAAACCAACGTATGTTCATTGTATTCGAATACAACATACGTACGTTGTATTCTTTTTTTATTTTATTTATTTATTTATTTTATTATTATTATTTTTTACGTACGTTGTATTCGAAGTCTGTGGCATTTGAGACATTTATGATTTATCACTATTTTAGTATTTTTATTAATATTTTTTTTCCACACAACAAAAGTTTTTCACGATTTAAAAAAACGTTCAAAAAATTCCCAAAAATATATATGTTGAAGAACAATGCAATACAAACATCATTTGCCTGAGAGTATTGCTGAAATTTGGTACCAAATTTGAGAGGGAGGGAAGGGGGGGGGGGGGCAGAGTAGAAGGTTCGTCTTTTTTTGTTTGTTTTTTTCCCAGTGAAATCAGCATATATTTCCACTCAAAGAGATGGAGCCGGGGTCCTCTCATACATTCCAGGGCCACCATCTCATAACCCAAAATTCAAATACAACGTACCACATGTGTATGTTGTATTCGAATACAACATACCCCGTAAAGGGCCTCCCTGGAAAAGTTGTACCTCAAAATTCGTTGCACAAAGTATTCCGATACAACAAATATACCTCTAACGTTGTATCCATATACAACTTTTCCGCCATAAGAAGGTAGGGGTGCTGATAGGAGCAGGTACCACTAGCACTCCTGGGGAGGCTCCATCTATTAGTGGGGACCACCACCTGCTGGAAATTGGGCTCCATCTATTAGTGGGGACCACCACCTGCTGGAAATTGGGCTCCATCTATTAGTGGGGACCACCACCTGCTGGAAATTGGGTCCAGCGTCCCTGAAAATTGTGGTTGATTGCTTGAACATACATGGGACTGGAATGAACAGGGCCTACACATTCCTTGAAAGTGCCTTTCCTTCTTTTCCCCTTTTTTTTCTGTTGAAAAAAACTAGGGTAATAAGGGCACCGTGATAAGAGCACCCCCCCTCAAAAAAAAAAGGGTGATAACGGATCAGAAACGAGTTTAGGACTCAACGAAAAAATCTCTCTCTGACCAAACGAGACCCTTACTCTGGGGGAGGGAGTGGGTCGGTTTGCAGCCCAGTTCCAAGGCTGGACATCCGAGCCTGTGCTCAGTTGGTCCCGGGGCCCGCGAAGGTCCCCCTTGGTCCCGAGGCCCGGTGGTCCCGAGGTCTGGTGGTCCCGAGCTCCGCGAAGGTCCCGTGGTCCCGTTGGTCGCGAAAGTCCGGGGGTCCCGTTCGTCCCGAGGCCCGTGAAGAGGTGGAGAAGGGAGACCGAGGCCTATCTCGCCCACGGTGCTGCGCGCCGCACAGGCCGCCTCTTCCGCCTGTCACACACTGCGATCCCCCCCCAACCCAGACCCGGCGCCGCCCCTACTCCTTTGATAGCCACCCTCCCCCCTCGCTATGCAGCCCTAACATCCCCCTTGCCCCAGCTGCCCCGACCTATAGCGGGGCTATTCGGTGACGATCGCGGGGAGAATTGAAGCGTCGCTCGCTGGACTGGTTAGACGTCTCCCATCCCCCCCCCCCCCTTACCCGTATTTATCTACTTCCCGTGCTCACACGCTGCGCGTTGTTTTTTTCTTTGTTTCCATCCTTGTCATCTTTCCATATCTCACTGCTTCGCACTCTCCCTCTTGTCCTCTCTCTCTCTCTCTCTCTCTCTCTCTCTCTCTCTCTCTCTCTCTCTCTCTCTCTCTCTCTCTCTCTCTCTCTCTCTCTCTCTCTCTC
>BFEA01001137.1:190107-201809 GCA_003427395.1 Chara braunii
AGAGAGAGAGAGAGAGAGAGAGAGAGAGAGAGAGAGAGAGAGAAAAAAAAAAAATAAAAAATAAAAAAAATGAGCTCTCACCGCACCACTCACCAAATGTACAAAATGAGAATGAATCTTCCGCTAGAACATGGAAAGATGCACTACCATAATTTTTGTCTTTTGTGCATCGGTGAGTAGTGCGGCGAGGCCAAACGTACCCGAGTTTTGTCACACACACACACACACACACACACACATACACCTGGTTTCACACCCGTATCAAACTGGAACTACATCGTGCATGTGGGAGTCGGGCCCAGGTGGGCAATAGGGGTCAGGGGTTAGCCAGTAGCATCAGGACCGAGCTTCTTTAATGGGCCAGTCGTTGTGCCTCCCTTCTGGTCCCTTTCCCTACGAACATCAGCAATCTCGACTTAATGACGTTGCGGGAAACGCGGGTGCCAAGCTTACCCAGGAAGGTAGATGAGGCAGATGCGGATTGAATCCAAAACCTCCTGAGCACTTGTGTGCCTTACCAACTGAGCTAGGTCGCTGGATGGCCGGTTGGCTGTACGGTGTTGCGTCAAGGCCTTTGCCAACAGATGAGTTTTTTTTTTTTTTTTTTAAACCACCTGTACGACACATGGTTAACCAAGGGCCGAAAATTCATCATTTCCGCCTACAGTTTCGGTGCCCTAAAGCACCTACATATCACAAAAAAAGAAAAACAAGACAAAATGCAAAAAATCAGGGCAATATGACAGTTTCAGTGCATAATTCGACAAAACAAACACCCCCGGTTAACCACATGTGGCCAGGCCCTGTGTTGCCTATCATGAACCAGGGCAAGGTCCCACTTCCATGCATGAAGAGATACTGGCCTAAGATAGTGAAGATCAACGTCCAAACGTTTGGGCAAGTGGGACCCTGCCCCGAGCACGATAAATAAAATGAATTTCGTTCTTTTTCCATTTTCATCTTTTTTTTTTTTTTTTTTTCCGCTACATAAAATCGGTTAACCAGGTCGGCGTGTGGAGTGTTGAATGGGAAAGAAAAGGGAAAACACGGTGCACCTTTTGGGGCGTTGTTGTCACACGTGCTGAGTTTGCACTCCAATACAAGTTTTATGTAGGGGATTTTTTTTAAAAAAAGCAAAAAGATGAAAATAAAAAAAAAAGAAATTTATTTTATTTATCGTGCTCGGGGCAGGTTCTCACTTGCCCAAACGTTTGGCTGTTGATCTTCACTATCTTAGGCCAGTATCTCTTTATGCATGCGAGTGGGACCTTGCCCTGGTTCATGACATGCAACACAGAGGGCAATATGACAGTTTCAATGCATAATTCGATGAAAAAAACACCCCTAGTTAACCACTTGTGGTTTAAGCAGGTCGGAGTGTGAAGTGCTGAAAGGAAAAGCAAAGGGAAAACATTGTGCAACTTTTGGGGCACTATTATCACACGTGCCGAGTTTGCACYCCGGKGCAAGTTTTYTGTAGGGAAAAAAAAAAAAAAAAAAAAAAAAAAAAAAAGATGAAAATGAAAAATATATATATATATCTGTTTATTGTGCTCGGGGCGGGGTCCCACTTGCCCAAACGATTGGCTGTTGATCTTCACTATCCTAGGCGAGTATCTCTTTATGCATGCAAGTGACGACCCAGTGAGTCCAAGGAAATTTTAAGGAAATCTGGGAAAAGGGAGTACTCACTTTTAGAACAATTCAGGACTTTTACTCCTATTCGTCTATTCCACAGATAAAAGCAACCATCACGTGCTGCCTTCACATGATATATACGAGGACATCGGATGTGGAATTAGTAGGGTTGGGATTACTCACCTTTAAAAGACTCCTTAGATTACAGGGATACCCAAGGGAATACTTCGATGATTGCTTAGCGAAATTCGCCTGAAAATGTGCACCGTCAAGGATTAAATAGAGCAATAAGTATCATGGATGGTAAATAAGTAAATAAATAATAGAACAGACTCCGCTAAGCAAGTAACGATACGTCTGCTAGGCTGGAGATGCATGCAGGAAAAAATAGGAAATTCCTTATGGGAGAAAATACGGATCTAGCTCTAAAACATGATTCAAAAATATGGCGGGAAACTAAATGGCTGTGCCTTTCGAAAATATACGAAAAAATTGCAATATCCCTTACGGATCTCCAGGAAATGGGATATTATCGAAAATCCAGAAGCAGAGGATAGGCCGCTCTCTTGAAAGATTTTTTGTTTAGTTTCAACTTGTATAACATATTAAAGTAGCATTTCTATGATGTACGGGGCTGGAAATATTTTTGAGGGAAATGGACTTCATACAGGACAATATATGGAACCGACCTTCAGGATTTGACGAAAAAAAACGAAATCCTTCTGGGCTTGTATTTTTTGTCCTTTCTGCTCGTCTGTCAAGTGACCTTGAAAAATAAGAGGAAATGTGGGAACGAGTACTGAGTAAAATCCGACTACACTATGCCTTTGTAAATCCACAGAAATCCTCGAAACTGCAATATCCCATTCGGATCTACAGGAAAGCAGTTGTTATCGAAAAATACCGAAACAAGGGGACGAACCGATCTTTTTATTTTTCATACCCTTTTTTTCAAGCCTTGAAAGTATTTTGGAGCCTTTTGGGGAAAAGATTTTTCCGAAGTAACACTTCTCACGTGGTAGGGTAAAATTGTAAATTGCTTTTCCAAAGTGACATTTCTCACGCGGTAGGGTAAATCGAAAATTGTTTTTTTGTCTTTTCGAAGGTACTTGTTTTTTTGCGAAGGAAGTGGAGAAGTTTTCGGACCCTACGCGGTGACCTTTTTGGGAGGAACAAGTATTTAAGTAGCGCAGTAACGCTCCCTCTCACCTCGAAGTTGTTTCCTATCCTCCTGATGAAATCAGACTCTGGCTCTGGTTGAAACCGGTAGAGGGAAGCCAGATTGCTACCATAGTTTTTGCTGTGTCTCGCCTTCCTTCTTCCTATCCAAGTAAGGACATCAGCTTAGGCTATGGTTTGCATTACTCTTGGTTCTACTTGATTATCTTCCGAAGAGTTCTTTTAATTCCGAGTTTTCACATATTTGGTGTCTTGCTACTCGCAGCGTGCTTGTGTGATGCATATGGTTGCTTCCAACTTATGCTGACATCGACCACTTGCTTTCCTTTCCAATTGGCAAAGGCAGTGGCGACCGACCAGGGGGTGATCACTTGGTTCGGTGACCCTGTAGTATTAGGTAATATTAGTCACACTTGCTATATCTACTCTAGATTGACAAATGAACAGAAACGAGGGAAATGGTGGATTCGGCTTCGGAACGGGGCCACCTGAGTCCCGACCCACCACAAGGCAACGGGGTGGATGAAACGGTGGACAAGGTGGTCAAGGCAGATGGAACGGAAACGGAGTTGGGGGATGGAACAATCGGAAAGGCGGAGGATCAGGTGGATGGAACAACGAAAGTATGGAAGAATCAAGAGGATGGAGTGATGGCAATGGAGGGGAATGAAATAACGGAAATGGTGTCAATTGGTGTAATGGAGAAGGTGGAAATTAGAACAACAATCGGACCAGAGGGGAAGGTTGGCAACGAAAGGGACCAAAGTGTCTGTATTGCCACTTGTACGCACCCTCGCTACTCGTACGGATTCGTACTCCTGTACTCATACGTTACTCGTACGCTACTCGTACGCTACGGACCCTCTACAATTTATTTATTTATTTGCCCGATATTGTTTTTATTTTTTTTCCTCAAAATCTAATACGTATCTGCATATTATGCTCCGCCAAATGTTGCTTGTTTTGCGTTGTTGCATCACATATAGTTTTCTCGGAATTTTTAATAACGTTTTTTTTTTTTTTTTTTTTTCCCGTACGGGGGCGTACTGGACGTATAGGTTTTCGTACAGGTTCCCGTACAGGTTCCCGTATAGATCTCGTACAAATATTACCTGTACGTTTTGTACGGAAAGACCCGTGCATGTACGTTATGCAACGTAGCAAAGTGCTACAACTGTGGACTCTTTGGACATATCTCACGAGAATGCAAGGCACCAAGACAGTACTACCAAGGTCAACAACATCACAACCAAGGGCTACAAGCAAATGAAGGATCAAGCTGCTCCAATGTCTACGTGGAGACGGAGAAACTAACTGTGTTAAACCACTAGTACCTCCAAGCCTATTTTCGACAAGTTTTGGTCTACCTCCGAACTTTCAAGAGGCCAAGCCCGCCGTTGATAAATCG
Source organism: Chara braunii (assembly GCA_003427395.1). NCBI lineage: Eukaryota > Viridiplantae > Streptophyta > Charophyceae > Charales > Characeae > Chara > Chara braunii. The sequence continues at coordinate 194,333 of BFEA01001137.1, forward strand.
GATCGACAGTAGTCGTTTCGTTTCGGCCTCCTAAAAATCAGAGGTCGAGTATTTTCGAACCGACAAAGGTACTAGTGGTTTAAGAAAAGAAGTAGAAAAATCCTTGAAAAGTATGAGAGCCTTTTGTGAAGAGGCAAGTGGAGAAAAAATAAGAGGAACGCCGTCAAAAAAATGAAGCAGAAGAGAAAAGAAAGAAAGTGAAGGAAGAAAGAGCAGCAAGAGAAGAAGCGAAGAGGCTCATACTAAAGAAAAAAAGGCAAAAGAATTGAAGGAGGTGAAGATAAACTGGGAGTTTGAAAAAATACTAGCTAAGTAGGAATAGATGGGAGAAAAATTTGACAAAAGGCTTGAAAATATATTAAAGGAAAATAGATTGAAGGAAAATAGATTAAAGGCAAAAACTAAATTGACTATGCCAGAGTCTGGATCATCGGAAGATGAAGAGGAGGAGGAGGAGATTCAAGAGGCAGGACCAAAAAAATGCAAACGTCAGCAGGGGAAGACACCTGGAAGACAAGCAAGCCCAGTTGACACTCTGGCCAAGATTGGAAGACCAAATACCGAAGAATCAGCGACGCGTGTGATGGAAGAATGAGACGACCCAACAGACGTACAAGCCATGAGAGGGAGTAAAACTCAGAGAGAACGCTACGAATAGATCCTATGGGAAGGTGCCCTGGTGGATGTCGATAGCAAAACAAAAGTTGCTTTCATGAAGCAGATAAGGAAATTCCTAAATAAGAAGAGCGTTTCGAAAATTCAAGAAATATGCAGGGAATGGGGTATGTTTACTACGGACGCCCAGAGGCAGTCGACGAGCTGATCGATCTTTGTGTCATGCACTTCTACAAAATACCACGAACACCGCGCCAAGGAGGAATCGTGATCCGCGAGCCACCTCCAAGTGCAAGGCACACAGCAAGGACACCAACCGGCGAACATCAGCATCAGTCCTACGAGTAATACCTGAAACGATTTACAATTTTTACCTATGTCTACGTCATCAACTATTCGGCAGAACCGGGGTAGATATTAAAGACCTTAGGCTAGCTATCGACAATATATTGAGACTATGTGTAGTAATTTTAGTCTACAGCGGGGAAATAAAATGGGGGACCATTTTTTTAGAAAATTGGATTTATCTGATCGAGAATGACCTAGATAGGTAGGAAAACCCTTCTTCATGCGTTTATGTCTTATTAAATTCAAGTTGTTGCGCATCATATAAAGGACAAACATCAAGATCACTGCATGAGCGATGGAGTGAACATGTCTACCGGACAAATAATATACATAGCGCTAATAATTCTAAATTATATCGTTGGCTACGCAATAAGGGTTGTAAGAATTATATCACCCTCTTTTAGAAAAGGTACTTATAAAAAGATGGTCATCTGCACTAAATTCGGTAAATTTCAACTGTCATAAGCGAATTTCCAATCAAATCAATCGTAAGGCTATGAAGGAACGTAAAAAACCTAGATGTATTAATTTCCCGGACCAACGACCTATCGTTTTTGAATTAGGTGACCTAGAATCCGTAAACGTCGTAAACATATGTAAAGTCGCATCAAAGGTGGAAAAATATGGGTGTCTGACTAGAAAGTTGTGCTCCAGGAAATTGGGCAAAATACCTTCTCGATCGGTACTTTCTCTACATCTTCTAATTCCTCTATACCACCAACGAAACTAAAGGAAGAATTGGAAAAAAAAGGTGGTTTCACCATTCATTGTTTGAAAGCTGGGACTTCGTCTAAACGAAACAGAGAACTGAAAGGTAATTTGCACAAACTCCGAAAAAATCTTTGGGAAAAAAAAAAGTTTTACAAGTGTACTTTAGAAGAATTACTCGATCTGTGAAGGAGTTATATTAGAAAGGGATATCTTAGGAGGAGTTATATCAAGCCGCTTTTCTAAAGCAATATGTCATACCTCTTTTCTAAAGCAATATGTCATGGTAACCTAAGGCATTATGTCTAAAAAAATCATTGGGCAAAAACGAAGCTACATACCTCTTTTCTAAAGTAATATGTCATAGTAACCTAAGGGATATCTTAGGAGGAGTTATATGAAGGAAATTTGGATTTAGTACCTATAAAAAACACTGTGTACCCGTTACGTATGACCATAACCTATATAAGAAAGGGATAAGGAGAGTTATATTAGATAAGTTGATGAATTCTCTTCCTCCTGCCGAAGTCGCTTTCATGTGTAGAAAACTCGTAATTGTCTGGAAAAATAACAAATCAGTTGTTGAAATTCTTCATAACCATCGGACTATCGCACAGAGCCCGGTGGGAATTTGTACATATGCATATTTTAACCTTCCTACTAAGAAAGAACACGTGATTTGCAGAATAAGCAATCTGGAAGACTGGAAGGAATATATCCTTTTGTAAAAAATGGTAGGAACATTACCTGCCCAAATAAAAAGGGAAGGGAAAATAAGATACTAAGCGAGATCAATGATGCCCTACTACATATGAGATTTGACAAACCACTATTCATGAGTGATATAGTATGTTGTTTGAAAGTTTCACCTACCCCAAGCAACTTTGACCCAAACTTTGTGGCTCTTCTAAGACGACTTGGGAAAAACTTTGTATTAACGACATAAAAACCCATCAGAAACGGTAATTATGTACCCTGAAATTTATGTCAAAGGAATGCATGACGTTTTGGGGGGAAATGAAAGTTTTTGTGTGGAATGGAGATCTAAAGCTGAAATGTTGGTAAAATAGGAAAGAGAATTTAAGGAGGCAAAACTAGCAAAGATTGGAAAATGGGACGGGGAAGGAAAATAAGGACGTGCTTACGTTATCCATAAACATAAGGACTAATGTAAATTTTACCCCATGCAGGGTTGCCAGGCCGAACGTACCAAGGCCCGTAAGCTGACCCCCGAACATTCATGCATTCGGGTCCTCGTACGGGGCCCGAACCTGAAGGGGTTCGGACCCCGCAAAAAAATATTTTGGCACCTAAATATTTTTTTTTCTTCTGAATTTCGTTTTGTGAGTTCTTTCTGATGTAAGGTATGTCCCTCTTAATTTTGAAGTTATTCTGTTCAGCCCACAAAAAATGAAAAATTGGCAAAGATGGTGGTGTCAAAACTTGTTTGCCCACTCACTAATTAGTTTTTTTTCTCTTTTCACTTTTTGTTTTTCCTTTATTTCGAGGCATGAAAAAAATAATTATTTTTTTAAAATTTATTTGTAGATACTCTATTATGTAAGATACACATACATAAATTTTCATGGCGTTTGTTATAGCCAAAACAAAATGAAAAATCTCCAAAGATGGCGGTGTCAAAAACGTGCTCGCCCACTCAATAATTTCATTCTCGTTTTTTTTTTTCTATTTTTTATTATTTTTATTTATTTTTAGTATTTGATTTTTATTTCAAATTTGGTAAAGAATTTAGATGTAACGTTGAGGTAAATGTTGTTTAGTATTATTCTGCATAACTTTTTTTTTTTTTTTTTTTTTTTTTTGGTCCACGTTCGCCCGAACGGCCGAACACGTCGAGAGGGGCTGCCGAACGTTTGGGCGTTCGGGTTCGGGCGTTCGGCCCGTCCCGAAGGACGGCAACCCTAACCCCATAAGCCCTTCCTTCTCTGAACCTTCGAAATCAGCAGGAAGTAGGGTAGCTCGCACCCTTAACCACCTCTTGTTCTTGTTGCCAAAAAACATGAACTTCAATATGAAGTCGAGAAACGAACTAATACGAAAAGTAACGAAAGTAAATAAGTGGGCAGAAACGAAAAATAATGGATACCTATTATGCGTCACCTTTGATATTAAAGAAATGTTCAACAAATTTCCTCATGGCTCAATTATAAGGGCACTCGATTGGATCCTGGACTATGATATAGAGAAAGAGAAAGAGAATCTTTCAGTAAGAAAATGAGGAAAAAATACCTCATTCTCTCTGAAAAACGAACATGACAGTTAGATGACCATCACCTTCAAGGAGATTCGAGGTATGATTACCTTTGAGCTTCAAAATACGTATGTTATGGCGTCAAATAGACTGATCAAGCAAAAAACAGGAATTCCAATGGACAAAAGTATCAGCCCACCTCTTACATGTATACTCTCTGCCTTTAACGAATATTATTTTTTAGCAAAACTAGGGTCAAATAGAAAGATAATTAAAGGTACACGACTTATGGATGATGTATTTATTTTTGTCTGCAGTAACGGTAAGGAAAAAGATCGAAAAACAATGAACATCATCAACCAATTTTAATCAACATATGGCAAAGCACTTTCGTTGGAACGAACACTGTCAGACGAAGGAAAAGACGAATGAGACTTTTTGGGAACAAAGATGAAGGTTGAATCAGGGAAAAAAGTAACGATCCAGTTAGTCTAGAACATTTTTAAGGAAATGTAGGAAAAGAGAGTACTCACCTTTAGAACAATCCAAGACTCCAACTTCTATTCGTTTGATCTACAGAAAAAAACAGTCATCACGTGCTGCCTTCACAGGATGTATACTATGACATCAGATGTGAATTAGTAGGGTTGGGATTACTTACCTTGAAAAGACTTCTTAGATTACAGGGATACCAAGGGAAATATTTTGATGACTGCTTAGGGAAATTTGTTTGAAGATATGCACCGTCGTGCAATAAATGAAGCAATAAGTATCGTGGATGGTGAATAAATAAATAAATAATAGAACAAAATCCGCCAAGCAAGTAACCATACGTTTGCTGAGCTGGAGATACCTATAAGAAAAGACAGGAAATTTCATATGGGACAAAATACGAATCTAGCCCTGAAACCTGATTGAAAAATACGGCGAGAAATAAAATGATTATGCTTCTTGAAAATATACGAAAAAACTGCAGTATCCTTTTCGGATCTCCAATAAATGAGGTATTATCGAAAATCTAGAAGCCGAGGATGGACCGCTCTCTTGAAAGACATTTTTTGAAGCTTTAAATTTTGTAACATATTAAAGTAGTTTTTCTATGATTTATGGGGCAGGAAATATTTTTCAGGAAAAGGGACATCACATGGGACAAAATATGGAACCGACCTTCAGGATTCGACGAGAAAATGAAATCCTTTTAGGCTTGTACTTTTTGTCCTTTTGCCCATTTGTCCAATGGCTGTAAAAAATAAAAGGAAACGTGGGAACGAGTACTGAGTAAAATCCAACGACACTATACCTTTGGAAATCCACATAAATCCTCGAAACTGCGGTATCTCGTATGGATTTACAGGAAAGTGTTTTTTATCGAAAAATACAGAAACAAGGGGACAAACTGATCTTTTTATTTTTCAGAGTCTTTTATTGAAACCTAAAGTTGCGTAGCACTGTGAACGTTCGGTACCGAACCCGAACATGGGCTGAAAAACACCGAACCCGAACGTAAATATATATTATATATGTATTTTAATATTTTAATACATATATATATATATAATATAGGGATAATAGGGGTGGGGGGTGTGGGGGGCAACGGGCATTGCCCACACACACACACACACACACACACACACACACACACACTTGCGTGCGTAGGTGGAGGGAGTCGGGAGCAGGAGGAGGGGACGTCGCACCGGTTGGCACGTGGCAACCGTAAGGAGAACAAGGGATTTGGGAGGGCGGCAGGGAGGACCTTGGGGGATCGGGAGTGAGATGACGACGAAGGAGGCTGGAGATGGAGGAGGGAAGAAGACGAAGTTGACGAGGAGGAGGATGAGAAGAAGAAGAAGAAGAAGAAGAAGAAGAAGAAGAAGAAGAAGAAGAAGAAGAAGAAGAATACGAAGAAGAAGAATAAAGAAAAATAATACAAAGAAGAGAAGAAAAAAAAAATGTGGGCCGGTTGCCACGTGGCAACCGCACGGAGAAGGAAGGAGTCGAAAGCACGAGTTAGGGATGTAAGTAAGGGAGGGGACTTGGAAGAGGGCGACAAGGGATTTTTTTTTTTCTCTCTCTCTCTCTCTCTCTCTCTCTCTCTCTCTCTCTCTCTCTCTCTCTCTCTCNTCTCTCTCTCTCTCTCTCTCTCTCTCTCTCTCTCTCTCTCTCTCTCTCTCTCTCTCTCTCTCTCTCTCTCTCTCTCTCTCTCTCTCTCAGTGGAGACCCCCCCCAATCGTTTCCCACACAGCGGAGACTTCCCCAGGCCCCCGACGGTCGAAATGGGTTCCGTACCGGGCCAATGCCGAATGCGTTCACGAGGCCAAAATCCACGTTCGGTTTCCGCTTGGCCGAACGATACAGATGATGATTGGATGATTGATCGACATACAAATGATGATTGGATGATTGATCGACATACAAATGATGGATGATTGATAGGCATACAGATGACAATGAGTGGCATAAAGAAGATCGATCAGTGATGATAACGATTGGAATATCGATCATTTATGGGTATACAGATTATCATGGTGATTGGCATGCAGATGATGATTGGCATACAGATGATCGACGATTGATCAGCATACAGATGGTGGTTGATTGGGCCAGCCAAACATCATCTACTTCCTGGCTCACGCCTCCACGATCCCTTATCATTGGTCGGCATCCAGTACAGATGATGATGTGCGCAGCTCATGGATCTTGCCGTGTATAGATGATGTATGCAGATCATGGATCTTGCCGTGTATAGACCATGTATGCATGCAGATCATCATGGATCTTGCCGTGTGCAGATGATATATGCATGCAGATCATCATCATGGATCTTGCCCTGTGCAGATGATATATGCATGCAGATCATCATGGATCTTGCCGTCTGCAGATGATGTATGTATGCAGATCTTCCATCTTGCTGTGTACAGATGATGTATGCAGACCATCGATCAAGCCGTTTGCAGATGAGGATGTAGAAATGCAGACCTTTGATCCCGCCGTGTACAGATGATGAATGTATCCAGATCATAGATCGTGCCGTGTGCAGATGAGGATTTATATACAGATAAAAAAATTGTGCGGATAGGTATACTCACGTCCAGAAGTCGCAGAAGACGCCACAGAAGGAACGACAGCCAGGGCTTCTCTTCCTCTGAGCTTGTCACAGGTTCAAGCCCTTCCGTCTCTGGGGAACCTAAGAGAGAGTAACGGTGACTATCGCTGCTGCTGTATTTGTGTCAACTTTCAGTCTACATGCAGCCATAATGACCACGCATTGCCCAAGAACCTATAGCTCAGTGGGTACACCCATGAACTGTTGAAATACAAACCCGTATTCGAATCCAGGGCCGAGGTCCCACTACCGGTAGCAAAAAGGATAGGATCCAACTCCTGAATCTGGATGTGTTTTAAGCAGAGATGCAGAAAAGCAGTTCAATCTCGATTTTTTTTCCTGCTCTCCATAAACTCGTCCAGATTCAGGCATTCGATCTGATCCTCTTTGCTAGTGGGACCACGCCCCTGGGCCCGGTCAGCTCAATGACGATATCTCAAGGCCGCAACTTTTCTTCTTCTTCTTTTTTTTTTTTTTTTTTTTTTTTTTTT
>BFEA01001138.1:3727-18140 GCA_003427395.1 Chara braunii
TAACGAGGTATTTTCTCCAAAATTTAAATGCCACAGAAAATAAGGAAATCAAGGAATACTACATTTTTCTCCCCTCCTACTGTTCTTAATTTTTTTTTTCCTTCATTTTTAATTTAGGTASCAAAATTGACAAAAATTTGAGGCGCTGTTTCGGCCCCGATCATATGCTGCAAAAGCATTGCGGCGGGGCAAACCCACGCGATGCCTCCCCGCGGCCGGCCATCCCAGGTCTAGCCTCGGAACGGGCGGAAATGACGGTCCCTAGATGTGCCGGGAGCGGCTACCCATTCCGCCATCTTTGAGGGTTACTCGTAAGGTTCAGTGCCCCCTTAATCAGGGGTGCCYTGAGTTCCCCTAATTTTTGCTGCCTGGTCAAACGTGAGTACCGTCAAAACATGGACTTGTTTCTGAGCCTAAGTCCCAAGATCGCAGATTTCAGGCGGCGCACTGCTTGTGGCCGCCTGACACCGGGCGGAGAAGGAATTGGAAGAAGTGAGGAAGCAAAGGGACCAGATGGCGACACAAGTTGATTTGCTGGGGAAAATGGAAATCATGGCGAGGAATATCGAACACCTGACAACAGTTCAGGAGGAGCAATACCAATTTATTAGAAGTCAGGACACAACTTTGCGCTCGATACGGCTGGGATTCAGGGAGTTCCCAAGGGAGTTAGTGGTACAGGTGGGGTCCGAGGTGAGGGCCCACCTAGACAGCACAGAGCGTTATTGCACAGACGCCATAGAGGGCGCCAAGTTCGCCGCACCCAAGGAGGAGGCGACACGTCCCCGTAGAGAGCCTGTGAAGGTCAAGTTCCCCGACTTCTACAGTGGAAAGAGGGAGGAAAACTTTGACAACTGGGAAGCCAACATTAAAACATATGTACACTTGCAGAACGTCGCTCCCGACGAACACGTCCTGATAGCTATCCACGCCCTTAGGGAGGAAGCGGCAAGCCTCGCTCGTTCCCTGTGTCGCGCCGCTAACTGCAATGATGATTTGGTGGCTTATTCCACGTTCACTCCCCTCAGTGACTTCCTTAAGTTGCTGAGAGAACGGTTTGCAGAGGTGACCCATAGTGTCAGATAAGCTGCAAACCATCCATTCTCGTCAGTGGAGGAGTGCCAGGGCACTCAAAGGTGTGATGGACAAATTGGTCGTCGTTCCTGATCATGGGGTCACTGAGACCCAATTGCTCAATCTCTTCTACCGCGGTTTGCCCGAATAGTTACGAGGGCATTTCATCGAGAAGAGCCAGCAACCTACCATGACCTACGACGCTTTGAGCAGGGAAGTGGTAGCGTTTGAAGCACGGTCCGCGTCAGTTTCCACCTTCTGGCACAAGGACCTGGAGAAAGGCAAAAAGTGGAAGGGTCGTACTATCTCAGGTCAAGTCAAGACCAAGGATCACCTGATCCTTACCTTGGATGAGGGAGGTATGGACCAAGTCCCCTACGAGCAGATAGAGTGTGGAGAGGAAGAAGAGGACAGTAGCGTTAGCCAGGGGAGGACTTACGTTGCTGCCGCGGCCGGAGGGAGGCCGCAAGGGAGAGGTGGAGGCCAGGGCCAAGGGGGCCGGGCCTCAGGTGGCCGTTCCCAGGGCGATCAGGGGGTTGGCGGTAGAGGAGGAAACCGCCAAGCGGGAGGAAGGGGTCAAGGTCCCCCGCAAAACCGTTCTGGCAACCGTTCACCTAATAGGGGTAATAGGTCACCCTATAGGAGAGGTGGTTGGCACCCAGGTCTGCCACAGGGCCGACCTTGGAAGGATTTGGGCCTGGACCAGCGCGTCTGGCAGCAGCGTGTGGATCAGGGGCAGTGCGTATTTTGCGGTGACCCTGGCCACATCATTCGATTTTGTCCAAAGTATAGAGAGGCCCGATGGGCTGCCCARCAGDCAAAAGGCAGCCGCCGGTAGGGGTTGCAACTGCCCCTACAATAAGGCCATGTGGGGAAACGAGCGCGAGCCGGCAAGAAACTCCCACACCACATGAGCCTATGGCAGAGGTTGCAGGCCGGTGCCTAGATAGCTGTCCAGAGACTGCTTGTGTTAGAGTCTCTTTAGGCACCTCCCTCACAGGCGTGGCAGATGAGCTGAAGGAGAGAATGCCCGCCTGGGCCAAGATGAAGAAGGAGAGTAAAGGACAACTAGTTCTAGTAGATGTAGAAGTTTTTAGAAGCCGAGTAGGAGCCCTTATAGATTCAGGGGCTACCCGAAGTTATATTAGCCGTAGGGTGCTGAAGAAGTTGAGGCTAGGGTTGAAAGTCCAGAAGTTAGAAGACCCCATAGTGAGTGTCCTCACATACAACCGCACTATGCGTGTTGAGGACTACGTAGAGGGAGTCCAGGCGTATTTCCGCCTAGAGAAAGATGGGAAGGTGGAGAAAGTTCTCCATTCCCTGACTTTCCTCGTACAAGACGACCTTCCTTTTGATATAGTCCTGGGTATGGACTGGGGAGAGGCAGCAGGGGCCACGCTCCACCTGAGAGAGCATGAGTGTAGGCTCCCTAGTCCGTCAGGCGAGGTCAAGACTGCCCGTTTGTTCCATGCGTCATGTGTAGATAATAGCCTGGGACATTGCTGTCTCAGTGCTCCTGCGTTCGCACGATTAGTGAAGAAGGAGAACCTAGAGGAGCAGGTCTTCGTAGCTTACGTGAGGCCTGTCACTGAGCCTAAGGAAAAGAAGCCCATCGACCCAGCTATTGCCAAGCTGCTGGAAGAGTTTAAGGATTTAGCCAAACCGCCGACAAGGTAAGTACTGCGGCCAATCCAGCATCATATAGAGATAGAGCCTGGTAGTAAGACTCCCAAAGGAGCAGTGTACCGGTTGTCCCCACAGGAGTTGGAGGAGTTGCGCAAGCAACTAGACGAGCTTCTAGAGAAGGGTTGGATTAGGCCCAATTCATCTCCTTTTGGAGCACCGTTTTTTTTTGTCCCCAAAAAGGAGGGAGAGCTTAGAATGTGTATTGACTATAGGGGTCTAAATGCTATCACAGTGAAGAATGCAGAGCCACTGCCCCGTATAGATGATCTTCTGGATCGGGTGCAGGGATGCAAGTATTTCTCTAAGATAGACCTAAAGTCCGGATATCACCAGATAGAGGTCCATCTTGATGATCAGTACAAGACCGCATTCCGGACTAGGTATGGGCACTACGAGTTTATAGTCATGCCCTTTGGACTAACCAACGCGCCAACGACTTTTCCGCGTTGTATGAATGACCTGTTTAGGCCGTGGTTGGATAGATTTGTAGTAGTTTACTTAGATGATATTTTTGTTTTCAGTAAGACCCTCCAAGAGCATCAGGGTCATCTGAGGCAGGTTTTGGAGAAGCTGAGAGAAGCTAGCTTCAAGATCAATGCGAAAAAGTGTGAGTGGGCGAAGACCCAAGTATTGTATCTAGGCCATGTCTTAGACGGAGATGGCATTAAGCCCGAAGACAGCAAAATCGCAGCGATTAGAGATTGGCCTACACCCCGCACATTGACAGAATTGCGATCGTTCTTCGGCCTAGCAAATTACTATAGGAAGTTTGTGAGAAACTTATCCACAATCGTTGCACCCCTTCGCAAATTGCTGAAGAAAGAAACAATCTGGAAGTGGGATAAGGACTGCACATCTGCCATGAAAAAGTTAAAGCAAGCGTTGATAGAGTATCGAGTCCTTAAGGTCGCCGATCCGTCCTTACCTTTCGTCGTCACTACTGACGCGAGCTAGTACGGTATAGGTGCTGTGTTGCAGCAAGACGATGGCAATGGGTACATGCCCGTAGAGTTCATGTCTGCCAGAATGCCTTCAGAGAAGGTAGCGACATCCACCTACGAAAGGGAACTCTACACGCTCAGGTAAGCACTAGAGCACTAGAAGCATTACTTGCTTGGGAGGCACTTCAAAGTGTATTCAGACCACGAGACTCTCGGGTGGCTGAAGACACAGGCCAAAATGACACCTAAGTTGACTAGGTGGGCCGCAGAGATAGACCAGTACGACTTTGAACTCAAGCCAGTTAAGGGCAAGTATAATGTAGTTGCGGATGTTCTAAGTAGGAGATCAGACTACTTCGGAGCGATAGTCCATTATCTGGATATAGGGAAAGACCTGCAACAGAAAGTTAGAGAGTCATATGCGCAGGACCCTATCTACAGTGACCTTCTTAAGAAAGTAAAGGAGGACCCAGAGACTGAACCAGATTACCGCACTACTGACGGATTACTATTTGAGAAGACTAACGTAGTGGACCGACTGTGCGTCCCCAAAGCGAAGAAATTCGTAGTTTGATCCTAGGGGAATGTCACGATACAGAGGGACACTTTGGTTGGCAAAAGACTCTAGCCAACCTAATGCACGCGTACACCTGGCCAGGGATGAAAAATGATTGTATAGAGTATGTTCGCAGTTGCAAAATTGCCAAAGGAAGAAGACTACTACGCGTGCCCCGATAGGTCTTCTCAGACCCTTGCCTATTCCCGACCAGCCAGGAGATTCAGTATCCATTGACTTTATGGATGCTGGCGTCAAGGGTAGGCACTGTAAGAGCCAAGTCATGGTCGTAGTCGATAGATTTAGCAAATATGCTATTTTCGTTCCTTTGCCTTCTGAGGCACGTACATAATTAGTGATTCAAAAGTTTTTTGACCACTGGGTCAATGAGCACGGGGTCCCATTGTCCATAGTTAGTGATAGAGACACCCGGTTCACTAGTCAGAACTGTCAGGAGTTAATGAAAGTATATGGCTCTAAGTTGTTAATGTCATCTAGCCGCCATCCAGAGACCAACGGTCAGACTGAACAGATGAATAAGATCCTGCAGCAAGTTCTGTGTATGTATATTAGACCTGATCAAATCAACTGGGATGAGATGCTTCCCAAGGTAGCCAGCGCCTACAACAACAGTGTACACTTGTCTACCTGTCGCACTCCCAAGGAACTGCACAAGTCCTTCAGACCGCGCAGACCGTTTGAAGGACTTAACCGGGATCAGATTCACCGGCTACCACCCGGTACTAGGGAGTTCGCAATACAAACGAGAAAGAACTAGCTACTGTTGTAGAGAACCTCAGGAAGGCCCAGCATAGGATGATAGAACAAGCCAACAAGCATCGTCGCAAGCAGGCGACTTAGTCTGGGTCAAGTCTAAAGAGTTTGCTCCTGAGGAGAACATTTCGCAAAAGTTACTGCCTGCATATAGAGGACCGTGGCCAGTCCTAGAAGTCAAGGGCGGCGAGGATGGACCGTCCTACACTATTGAGATTCCAGCGCATCTCCACACCTACCCTGTATTCCATGCGTCAAAGTTGTTACCGTGTGTCACGAGTCAACAGTTTCCATCTAGGAGACCTATGATCCCCCCAGATATGGACGGAAGATATGACATTGACGGCATTGTAGGTGAAGATGTGTTTAGAACAGGAGGAAGAGGTCGTCCACAGAAACAATATAAGGTCCGATCTGCTTATCAGGAGCCCGAGGACGACCGCTGGTTTACTAGAACGGAACTTCTAGAGACAGCTCCCGACATAGTTAGAGCCTACGAGAGAGATCAGAAAGGTAAAGGTCCTGCCTTAAACTGAGTTATTCTCGGAGGACCTCGAATTTAGGCCGGCGGGAGTGAAACGGTTTTCACCTTTGCAGAGGCAGATGCAGATCCCAGGGTTCGATCTCCAGACCTTACCTTACCCATGTACAGTATCGAGTTGACCCTTGAGTATTTGAACCCGTAACCTGGGTATTCACAAACAGTTGGTAGGCTGTTTTAGGTCCGTAGGTTGTAGGGGATTCGATCTGTAGACCTGTTGGATAGGAGTCTTAGGGAGTTCTAGGAGTCGTAACTGTAGACTTCCCGAAGGGTCAAGGTCGTAGCTGCTACAGTCCAGAAAGGTCAAGGTCATAGCTGCTACAGTATCGAACGGCCAAGTCTACAGCCTTCCGGAAGGTCTGAGTAGTGGCCTTTCGAAGTTCCCCACGTTTAGGCTGAGGCAAGTGGGCAAGTGGTGAGGCAAGTGGTGTAGTCTACCCGTGCTGAGTCAGCCGTCCCAGTCCTAGGCAGTCCTGGTCCAGTCAAGCAAGTACCGCATGGGACTGTGTGCACTACGGGCATGGGGAAAGGGCCAGACAGACGAGCTGCAGAAGTGTAAAGCAAGAGGCAGCGCCCAGTCATTTATTCATTCCTGCGGAAGCCATGTGGAAGCGCTGCCACAGTGACTTGTGTGAGGTGGTCTGCAGAGGAGCCTAAAGTCGAAGTGGGCAGAAGGGAGTTAGCGCAGCCATAGCCGCTTGTAGAGTAGTGTTAGTTGGCGGCCATAGCTTCCATAGTTAGTGGTAGGTGTGTACGTGGGGTATCCAGGGTGATCCAGAGTCGAAGTGTGAAGTGAGCGGTGGTGTGGGACACAGTGACTAGAGCTGCGATGTGTGGGTGCTGATGCACCATAGCCTGTTGAAGCGAGTATGCATCTGAACTGTGTTCTTGGTTTCCATATCTCCGAGCTTTGAGTTGGGCGCTATGCACCAGAGTGAACCACCATCTGTTTGTATGCATGCGTAGAGAAGAAGTAAGCGAGTCTGATTGCAGGCTCGAGCAATTTCAAAGAGGCAGCTTCGACGTGGCTCCCGCCAGTGCTGCCCGTTGGGGGGGCGGAGAGAGAGAGAGAGAGAGAGAGAGAGAGAGAGCACTGACAGTGCTGCCAGTCTGAAGACTCTGAGGTTCTGAATTGAACTGCAAAGTTCGAACTTTTAAGTTATATATGAAGTTATGAACTTAAATTACTAAATCCAAAGTTCAAAATTCAAAGTTAATCATACTTTTTTCAAAAAAAAATTATCTGTTTCTTTAGTCTTGTGCCTGCTTTGGACTGTTTGCAACTCTGCATGTCTGCTAGTTAAATGTGCTGGTTGATTTGCTGCAAGACACATGCTCTGCTGCCTGAACTACATAGTGCAAAGCAGGTTAAGTGGCTGCCAACACCCGTCACCCAACCCCCACCCCACCCCCGTTTTTTTTTTTTTGTTTTGGGTCCGGACATTTTTGCACCCCGGGGACTGGTCCGGACTGTCCGGTGTCCGGTGATGTCCGGTGTCCGGGGTTACCATGCATCAGAGAGCTGGAATTTGAGCCCGCAGAGTGGGGTTGGTATGTACCCACCAACTCCAGGGGCCCAAGAAGGCTACCATAGTCCCCCTCCAGGAATGCATACTGAAGATAGGCTACGGACTAAGGGACTGCACGGAGGCCTCCGAGGAAATAATCGGTAAGAGATTCGTCCAAACATGTGCAAGTGGAGGCACACACAATGCTACAGATCCCTTGGAAACATTACAGCTCAATCTGACCCCCACCAAAAGTCAGGACCTTGCAATGGTTGACGCTACTTGATAGCATATCTGGCAGTCCCTGTCGTTGAGTGGCTAGAGGCAAGAAGAAGGGTGGATCTCACAGCTCCACACTCCCCCCTGTGCAGGATGTGCGACCTGAGGGAAAGAGAGACCACCCAGCACTGCTTCATCCAATGCCAGCACGCACAAGCCATCTGGAACAAAACCCAGGAAACTGGGAAGGACTTAACCGATCAGCCCCGCTGCCAATATTTACTGTATACCTCATGACAGGCGAAGATATTTTGGCGGAAATGGAGGAGGAACACGCAGAACTCAGAGACCTATTTAAGTCTTGGGAGAGGGGCTGACTGGTCTTGGGAAGGACTTAACCGGTGACGTTCTCCGCCTGGTGACTTTCTCCGCCTTGGCAAAGGCTTGAAGAGCAGACGCTTCGAGTCTGAATCCCACGGGCTCGTCAGCAGAGTTGCTCCATCCGAGAAATCACAGGAAACACTTCTTCCGCAAACTTGTTTTGTAATACAATGTCACAATGGTTCCGCTGTACACCGACTCATCAGTGCTTTGGTTCCATTGATTTCAGGTTGGGGAAAGTACTTCAAGTTTTCGGAATGCTCTGCAATCTTTCATCGTATGGATTTCCGGATATTTCAGCAACTCCATGCATGGGTTTTTCCCAAGACTTACCATACCTCATGACAGGCAAAGATATTTTGGCGGAAATGGAGGAAAACCAGCCTCTGGGGTATCTGGGAATCAAGATGCAAAGGAAAACCCCCCTAGGGAATCACATGACAAGCCTAGCAGAGGACTGGGCTGAAGCCAGAGAAATGATAGAAGTGGAAATTAGATCAGTATGGAGAAAATACTTGTTTTAGTGCCTGGGCGGCTCGACTGGTGGAAGGTCGCCCGGGTACCCTCCCGGGGGGCCCGGGCCGGGCAGGGCCCGGGCAGGGTCCCGGGCGATCCCAGCGCATAATATTTAAAAAAATAGAAAAAAAAAATCAAAAAATTCCTGGAAATAAAAAGTTGTGTAAAATTGCGATACAAACCACTTTTTTTTTTTCTTTTTTTTTTTAAAAAAAAGCTATATTCTTCTCTCAATTTCACCTCACACTACCTACCTACCACCACTCCTAATTGTAGGCATACGGGGAACCCCGTAGCAGCCAGAACCGTGTTCACGAGAGAACATGTGGGGGCTGCTCCCGACCTGCAGGTGGGCGATACCGGCCACTTTTGGTTGAGGGCCACCTCGAAATTCCTTGTTAATTGTAAGATAAAAAATGAATGAGAAAACATGAGTCCAAATGTACCCTTCTAAGTTTTAACCCCCTTTTAGTCACTGTTTATACCCTCCAAACCCCCCTGGATGACCCATCACCGAAACCGGAGTTAAGACCGGATTCTGACTGCTTAGGGCAAGCGCGGTCGTGGCACAAAGTCGTTTTTTTTGGGGGGGGGAGCCTTGCCTCTTTTTTTACCCGTCTGGTTTTTCCGGGCAACCCCCCCCCTCTGCCCAACTGGCCCGGGCGTGCCTGGCCGGGCATGCCAGGCCGGGCGGCGGCCCAACATAGGAAAATGCCTCAGACATACGGAGAAGGAAATGGATCCGTCGAGAAAGAAGAGCTTGCCAAACAAATTCACAGCAGAATGTGCTTCTGGAAAGCGAGATAGCAGAGATTAGGGGTGTGGGAGGTCTGGCTTGATTTGGACAAGCTCCTCTTCTTTGATTTCTACGGCCTGTTTTGGGGATCCATTCCTTATTCATTACCCAAAATAAACCGGACATGTTCGCTGGTGTCGCTGTTGGGGCTAAACCCCTTATGCTATCCAAGGCCAGTTTGTTCCATGCTGATTCAGGTTTGGTCAGTAGTTTGACAATTCATTTGGCTTGTAGGGCGCTTGTTTTTTGTTTAGGGTCTATAATACCCAGGCCCCCTTTGTCTGGTTGCCTTGTGATATAATGCCATGCTATCTTTGGTATACAGTTCTCTTTGTTGGGGTCTCCGGACCATAGGTACACTCTTGCTTTGCGGTTGAGGTCTTTAAGTGATTGATCTGGGATTGTCCAGATTGAAGCGATGTACCACATCATTGAGAAGATGGATGTATTAATGGCTAATGTGCGCCCCAACAAGGAAGTAAATGTGTTTCCCCACCTGCCCAGCTTGCTTATTTGTTTGGAGAGTACATTCTGGGCCATTTGAGGGGCCAGGCCTTCTTTAGTCATCAGAATACCCAGGTATCGCGTGGGAGTGTCCAGTGTTTACCAAGTCATAGCTGCCTCCGGACCTTGGGGCTGGGGGGATCGCTTCCTCGGCTAACCAACAACCAATTGTTTTTTCCCAGTCGATTTTCATTTTTGATGCCAGTCTGAATGCTTCCATGGCTCTTCCTAGCGCAGCGAAAGATGAGTCTGAGGCTCGAACGAGGACAGTGAGGTCGTCTGCAAACATTATTACAGTAGGAAATCTTAAGTGGTGAGCTGATCCTACATTCACTTCTGGTAGCCTGTGTATGGAAGGGTCTTTGCGTAGGAATGATGCTATTGCTTCCATCACAAACAAGAAAATTGGGGGTGCTAGCGGGTCCCCTTGGCGGGCCGAACGTGAGATTGGGTAGCACTCTAACAGCAGGCTGTTGACTTGGACGCACCCTATGGCGTAGTTGTATAGAATACGTACCCATTTCCTGAAGTTCGGCCCTACTCCCATCTTTTCCATGCTTGCATTGAGGAAGGCCCAATTGACCTGGTTGTATGCCTTCTCAAAATCAAAGAAAAGTATTGCTGTGTTAATCCTTTTTTCCCTGACTTTATTGGCCGCCTCATTGAGAGTAAGTACGTTGTCCAGTATGTACCTTCCAGGGATGAAGCTTGTTTGGTCAATGTGAAAACATTTGTCTGTCAGATCCAAGATCCTGAAGGCCAGGGCTTTGGCCAGGATTTTATAGGGGAGCGTTAGTAGCGATATAGGTCTGTAGTTTCTTATATCTTCTTTGTCACCTTTTTTATACAGCAAGGTCACCATGCTACTGCTCAGCAGATTTCATAACCCCCGCTTTTGCCAACTGCCATTGTAGAAGTTCAACAGATCCTCTTCTAGAAGCAGCCATAACTTTTCCCAGAGTTCCTTCGTTAGTCCGTCGATCCCAGGTGTCTTGTTGTTATTCATACTATGTACTTCAAATTGCAGTTCCTCCAGAGGGATGGGTTTGTCAAAAGATTCTGCTTGCTCCTCTGATATTGTTTGTTCTAAATACTGAAGCATCCTGGACCGTGCTTCTCTAGTGCTAGGTGGAGTAGGTGTAGGGCTCTTCAACATTCCTTCACTGTCCGTTAGTGTTTCGGGTGGGCCCGTAAGGGTCTTCAGCCCTTCTATAGAACTTGATCTTGCATTTGCTTTGATTCTCGCAAAGAAATGTTTTGACATTGATTCACTCAGCTCGTGTTCGTTCATTCTGGCTCTTATTTGTAAGCCCTTAAACTCCCACCATCTCCAAATGGTTAGTTGCTCCTTTGCTTTTTGAAAAACGTTTGTATATAGCATCGAGGAAGGATTGTCAATTATCTTGAGCGTTCGCCAATTTCCTTGATATTTTGGCTACCGTTTGTGATAATGTAGAGTAACTTTCTTGAAACCATTCCCACCTATCATGGATAGGTAGGTAACTGCCCCTCATATTCTGCCAGCATTCCCTAACTTCCTCCTGGAAGGACTGGCTCAATAGGAGGGAATTGTTCAGTTTGTGAAAAGCTAGAACGTTTTTACACATATTGTTTAAAACTGATAATGAGTTCAATGGGTTTATGATCCAGACCCGGGTAGGGTTGTAGGGGAAGAACCTTTGCACTTTTGGCTGTTCCCATTAACATCTCTGAGAGAAGGAAGTAATCGATGAAGGAGAAAGCGGTGTGCTGTGCATGATTCTTTTTTACTAGCGTGAAGGTTTTTGTTCCCGAATGCAGAGTACGATATGGTTCAACCAAATTGTGATCCAGTATCAGCTTCTGGATGGACACTGTCTCCTGTGTAGGCTGACTAGCCGAGGATCTAGAAATACGATCGGGGGAGGGATCCAAAGTCGCGTTCCAGTCCCCCGCCAGAATGCAGGTTGAGAAGGGAGTGATCAAATGCCCAATGCTTGTTATGAATGTTGCTCTGCCTGAGGGACTGTTTGGTGCGTAAACATTGATTACTCTGAATTCTTCCTCTTTCCGTTTTAGATCCATGAGGCACCATCTACCCTCTACTGTGTCTGCCTCCATGCCCATTACCAAACCTGCCGTGTAGAGACGATATGATTTTGGTATGAGGATGGCTGCCCTTTTTTTGCTTGACTCATTATCTGCTGACCATGTTTCGGTTTCCTGGGTTTCTTTTCTCTGCCCTTGGATGGTTTCCAGCTCTTCAGGGTCATGCCTCTTATCGAGTCTCTCGGTGTTTGTGTTTCCTGTCCCGAGTCCGAGTCTGAGGAGCTTGCTTCCCTTTCCCTCTTCTTTTCGTGATATCTGAAAGCGCTGAATTTCGACAGTTTGCTCTTTTGCCGCAGCAGCAGATCAAAATAATTTTTGGACTGTGGGATGCCTGCCGCATCAGATTTGCCTGTGACGGATTGGCCTGTTTTCTCCATGTGTTTCATACAGGCCACTCGGATGTCAATTTTTTTCTCTCTTTCGTACTTGGATTTTTCCATATTCTCTCAGCCATGGGATGGGGGACGTATCTTTGTCTTTGGATTTGCCGTTTGGATCATTCTTCTCGGGAGGGATGTCCATCCTTGTCTGATATTCGGGGTCTGGGTTCTTGACTGTTCCGTCTGTGAGGGGATTGTTTGTGGCTCGGTCGGCGCGAAGATCTTCATCTGATGAGGATACTGTTTCTCGTCTCTTCTTTTTACCTGTCCTGTCATCTGTGTGTTCTTTTAGGGGGGAGGCTTGTCTTTTGAGGGCGGTTTCGTTTTGGGGGTACCGTTCCTCAATGATCTGCCTGGCCTCCTGGAGGTGCTTGCTGTCATCTTCAGGGTTCTGGAATGATTCAGCGGTTTGATATCTGATTGATTCCAGATCCCACAACAGATCTTCATGTTTTATTTCTTCCTGGATCGCCACGGGGTCGACCACCGGGTCGGAGTGGAATTTCTCAGGTAAGCCGGTGACTTTTTTGGCTCCCACCGCATGCCATTTGCTTTTAGATGGGGGGGAGATGTCCGGCTGTTTGGTCGCTGGTTTCGTGTGACTGTATGTCCAGGTCCACATGGGGTCCTGAATGGTATCGTAAAAAATGCAGCCATCATATTTTGGGAGGTTGACAAACCAAATGCCTTTGGCTTCTTCAACCTCAACCAGCATGCTCTGTCTGAGTTTTTTCTCTCTAATGTGGTCGGGTGGGGTCAGTTCCCAGATGACCTCTCTCTCTGCATCAGAAGCTGATTGGGTTTGATTTCGTGGAAACCACCACAATGTAGGATTTATCGTCAATGATGCATTCCCACTCCTCTGGGAAGACTGGAGTTCAGGGCTGGGGAGGAGCCGCTTCAGAATCTTGTTGGCTGGGTACCTTGAGCCGATCCTTGATGAGGGGGTCGCCTCTGATCGGCATCTTGTCGAATTGTACCCAGAATTGCTCACGCAGCAGCTTCTGTTTGTTTGAAGCGGCCGGCAAGATTTCTGCTTTCAGGACTGTCTCAGGCTTCCAGCGAGATAGGGAGCAAAGTTCAGCAAACCGATCCATTGCAGTTCAGCGTGTCGTGTCTGTCGATCAGGTGAGATGCCTGGTTGGCGTCCTTGATTCCTTGAAGACTATCATCATAATGTGTCTGTTCAGGTTGAGGATCAAAAGTTTGTCTGCTGTGGTTTTGATTAGATTTGTGGCATTGAATTGTTCTTGATAACCATTTCCTTTTCGCCACTGCCGGGAGGCGTGCCCCGGTGTTGGAGAAGGATAATACTAGCGCGTGTTACTCGTACACTGCGTTGGTGTCAGCCAGTTTTTCTTTGGGGTAACCCCATGCAGTCACTTCTTCCTCAATTCCATTGTTCATGACTTTTCTGACGATCTTTTCCCCTTGATCTGTGGTGATTCCAGCAGGAATCTGAGTGTTTCGTGGTTGACTGTAAAGCTGTCTGCTTTGGGGGAGTTGTTGTTTGCTGGACTCGGGTGGCTTGTACTACAGATGAGAAGCGGCGCTGGAAAGTCACCGCCATTGTTGGTGCTGAGCTCATGGTTCCGAGCCAGGCTCTCGCCAGGAGGTGCCATTTGAGGTGGGGGAAGGGGGAGGTGGGCGGGGTGTGAAAATGGAGGAGAGATCGGGGGGCAGGGATGGGGTGGGGGGGATGGTAGATAACCTACGTAGTGTGGCGTGTCTAAGATCTATTGCGCAGGGAAGGTGCTCACCAGCGGTGCTGATGCTTCTCTTGATGTGAACCCGAAGTATACCACACAGGGGGTCGTGTCCCTTCTGTTCTTGCCCCTCAGGTTCTTCCTCTCTATGGCCACCTGCAGTTCTCTCCCCCCAGCAAATTTTCAGTATTTTTTCACCGAGGTTCTGTGATTCACTATGGCATATCACCGGAGCTGCGGATGTCCTTCTTAATCCCCTCCGCGCCCCCCCCCCATTCCCCCTCATCCCCTCCCCATCCCATTTGCAATGAGAGTTATGGAACCCGTTTGACAGAAGCGAAGGGTGTCGATGCTGTCGAGTGATTGACGAGGTCACCTCTGGCCTGCAAGGGGCTAATGATGAGCTTGAAAGTTGATTTCAATGGGCTTTTGTGGGAATGTGGTGGAATTCGCAACACACACTGATGCAGGTGAACAAATATGTAATGAACACTCATGGCGATACGCATAGCTGGTATAAACTGGAGATAGTTGATGTCTTCAGAGCGAAAAGGGATGTGGAGGACGAGCGGTTTCGCCCTGTAAGTTAACCATATTTGTTGTCCTCTCTGCCTATTGTTCCCCAGGCATTTCTCTATGACGATACCTGGCTTGTGTTACTGGTGTTGATTTCTCCCCATCCCATCTCTTTTCTTTTTTTTTTCTTTTTTTTTTCCTTCATCCCCCCCCTTCCCCCCCCCCCC
>BFEA01001138.1:37817-52517 GCA_003427395.1 Chara braunii
TTTTTTTTTTTTTTTTTTTTTTTTTTTTTTTTTTTTTTTTTTTTTTTTTTTTTTTTTTTTTTTTTTTTTTTTAATGAGACGATGCTCCAATCTATTCGTGGGCTACTGCATGTTGCACACTGGTGCTTGAAGTACATCGAGCCCATGATCTGTTGGAATCGCCGGATTTCAGCGCGCAACCTACCCAAGTATGTACTGTATGCGAAGCGCCCATTGTTTTTGTTCTTGTTGGGGTTTCACCCCCCGGAATCGAAGAAAGTAAAGTGCAGTTGTTTTATTTTGTGGAAACTACGCGGGAGTCACAAAAATGAGTGAGCTATAATTGCACTACTATGGGCCAAGATACAGTTTCAAATTGCAGTTCGGGCAATGTATACAACCCGGCGTTCTGGCCAGGTGGGGTGCCCAAAGTGCAATTGCAAACCGTATCTTGCCCCATATTGCAATTATAACCCTCGTTTTTGTCACTCTACTGAAGTTACCTCTTTTTATTTTTCTTTACTGTTTTGAAGCTGAAGCTGGTTGAAACCGGGAGCTACGTGTACAGTCTATGTTTCCCCAGCATAGGGGTAGCACCGTTTTGGCTGGTGGTTTTAGGCTTTTCTTTTTATAGCCAGGCACTATAGAGCTAAGCAAGCGAGTAGCAGCTCCTCAAAAGTGAGGAGCGAGCTCATTCAAAATCCTTTTTTTGTCAGATTCTCGATGCTCGGTGAGACTTGAGGTGCGCTACTTCCAACACTGCTTGAAGAGAGACATAGCCAGTCACTCGGTGAGGACTTCCTGTTCACTGGATGGAGTTGGAATCAAGTGTTGGCTCCCTTGAAATAAATTCCATATTGCTATGGAGTTGCAATCAAGTGTGTGATCTCATCTCAAATTCTCAAGCCTGTAAGTGAGATTATGGATGGAAGTAGTTGAAATTTTTTGAAATTCATAACAGTGGTATTAGAGCTGGTGATGATCTTCATCCCAGAGACGTGATCGACTTGGATAGCTGCCATGTCAGCAAGATTGCAATATCATCCAAAGGCATGCCAACACACTGTCTTAATATCACCTATCACATGTCTACCTAATGTTATGCCTCATTTTGTGCCGTCAATTTTGAAGGGAGTGATATTGTGTGTCACGAGGTGGAAGCAAGGTTGACATTGGGGTTAAGTGGTGAGGAACCCCCAAGGTTATGACCGAGTGGTCGGGGGACATGGTCACAAGATTCACAGACCTAACGAAAAACCGTACATGTAGCAAACTTCGGTTGAAGTAGGTGGTACAATGCCCTGCATGTGGATTATGGTGGAGCAGTACCATGATCTTCAGGAGGAGTGTGTATGTGTTGTAAAATGGGAGGCGAAGTGATTGGCTCTATACAGAGTATGATCTTCAGGACCAGGTGCTTCGCCTCCCATTTTACAACACATACACACTCCTCCTGAAATACAGTACCTACCAGGAGACAAAGCTACGCAATGTCACCTACAAATATGATGGAGCTCAAGAAGCAGCTTATTGAGCTAACGGAGAGCGGTCGGATCAAGCTTAGAAAAAAAGAATCCATACACTGCTCCAGCTCCAATTTCGTTTGCTGCAAAGAAGGATGAACGAGTTCAAATGTGCATCGACTGTCACAATGGGATCATTGATCAGTATTACCATTAGTGGATATAAGATGACACCAAAACAAACAAAACAAACAAAACAAAACAAAACAAATACATATTTGATGCGTTATTATGACGACAATATCATTTGGTACAATCCTCTCACAGATGAGCATGAGCGATTGCTCTATTTAAAGCCAAATAATTGAAAATTTGACAGAAACACCAAAACTATCGTACCACTTACACACTATTATGGACCTGAGTGATTGCTACACTATTATGGAGCGGAGTGATTGGCTCTATACAGAGTATAGAGGGATGTTGCAATTGTGTTTTCTAATGGACAAAGAACAATGAATATCAATGCATTGGAAGAACGCCATGATGCGCGAGGTACGTTCGTTTTCAGGAAAATGCACTCACAACTCTAGGAGTGTATTTCTATCGGGTCAAAATTAGTAGAGGAGACTGCTCCAGACAAAGAGCAAAGGGATGTTACGGATGTGTTTTCGAACGGACAAGATGTATTGAGAGAGTGTCATCATTTTGCTTAAGGTAAGTTTGACTTCAAGAAAATGCACCCGCAACCCTTGGAGGTTTTCTATTTTTGGGTCACAATGAATAAATTAAATGCCCAAAACACAGGAAGATTTGCACTATACGTTAGATTATACAACCTTTGAAAGCCACTCCCGATCTCTAACATACTGTTGACAGCTTCATTAAGTTCATGAGGTTTACACCCATAAAGATGTCTACCACTATGAAGGAGATTGCTCGACTTTTTGCGGATAATTAGGTCTTGGCTTTTAGATTTCCGTTATACATTGTCGAGGCTACGGACATTCCCCTCACCAGTTAGTAATTAGGGTTACATTATTAACGTAAATATGACAAAATTTATCAAAAGCAACCTCAATATATGAGATTCGCTCACCTCCCATAAATGTTTTTATTTTTTTTTTTGTTTTTGGAGTAATAGACTCTAGGCTACCAAGGTGGCCCGGGGACACTTGCCCGGCCGGGGCAAAAAAAAAAAAAAAAGAAACATTATTTTCGTAATTTATTTTTAAAATTTTAATTCTAAATATGGTGAAGAATTTCGATGTGACCCTGCGGCAAAAGTTATTCAGTTGTTTTTCTGCATGTCATAGTTTTTTTTTCGGATTTTTTTTTTTTTTTTTTTTTTTGCTGGGACCTTCCCTGGTCCTTGCACGGGCTGCCCACCCGGGACCCGGGCGGCCCGGCTGGTAGCCTAGGTAATAGTCAGAGATAGAGCAAATTAACACGGATGTACAACAGGTTGAATGACATATGATACGGCCCAATCAATCACATTGATTGGAACCTACACTTTGACAAGGAAGTCGATGTTCACAACAGATTTGTGCACTTTGCAATCAAGCGTAAATTTGCTGAGTTACAACAAGGATGAAACCCTTGCATGCATGTGAGCTTTCTGGGTATGGATCAGCAACTCAAGCACACTCTGCTAGGATGGCAAACTTCACCATACAGTTTGCTGAAGAACTTCAATAAGCCATCAGGAGTAAAGAACAATGTGCAACAAAGTAATGGCTGGCCAAAAGGAATTGCCACCACCGCTCCTATCTTCAAGGAAGGATGGCTGATCAAACCATTACCCACGACCGCCCTCCTATCTTCAAGAAGGAGACCCGATATACGTGACCATGGACAAGCTTATGGTTGAGAAACGTAAAGCACAAAACTGCTACCTACGTAAGTATTCTGGATCTTAGTAGGAGATAATGAATGTTGTTGATGATGATCCAAAAGGACCTCCTTATCTCTTATCTCATGAACATACCTCAGCATCTGAAGAGTTATCCATCTTATTTTGTTCATGCCTTCAAATTGATGGCCCTACACGACGCTGAAACTCACAACACAAGAGGAAGATACATGATGTCCCTACACGACGCCGCAACTCAAAAAAAAGAAGATACATGATGGCCCTACATGACGCCAAAACTCAGATACAGTTTCCCGCCCCGCCAAAACTCAGATACATGATGGCCCTACACGGCGCCAAAACTCACAACGCAAAAGGAATATACATTTTCCCGCAATGCATGGACGTGCAGACATTGACAAAGCTGTCGAGAAGAGGCTGTTGAAAACCAAACAGCACCTACATATTCAAATTCCAGTTAAAATACGACCTTGACGAGGGAGGAGGACAAAAGGATTGATCACACTGAGCTAATGCAAACAGAACCTCAAATAGTGGTTTTGCCCAATACAAGAGGGCAACTCCGAGAGAGTAAAAGCAGCAGTTTATTCAAGAGTTCACAACTGAAGGCATCTGAGGCATCTGAGGACATTATGACAGTGAATACGGAAAAGGGGTTCAGTATTCACAGAGAACATAAAACATATAATATAATTATTGAAACATATAATTATTGAAACATGGAATTACTGACAGTGTCAAGGCCCACCGACGTCCACAGTTCAGCTTGCACAACACGAAGACTTTCGTGTGGTGCATGCTGAACCGTGGACTTCAGTGGGCTTTGACACTTTCAGTCTTTAAGTAATTTTCTCTGTTCTTTTTTCTGTGTGAATACAGAACCCCTTTTCCGTAGAAGCTTATAATGTCCTCAGGTGCCTTCGATCGGACTGAGGGAGGACTCTTGGGATCACTGGATATGAACCTGCAACTTGCCATTGGTTTTGTCATTGCCCCCAGTGTTGAACTTGGGGCCAAACGAACTACTTAAGAGCTGTTTTGTTTTTCTTTTCTGTCTTAAAGCCGGTGAGTTATTAGAACCTCTAATCTGCATGCAACGTCACTGTTTGCCTAGCATTATGGTAGGACCGTTTTACGTAGTAGTCGTAGCCTTGTAGTAGGTTTTTCTTTTTTTAGTACGCAGACATTGTAGCGTCAGGCAAGCAGCAGCTCCTACAAGTGACGAGTTTGGGCAAAAACCCCATTCGGAAATCATTTGTCATATTTTCTCTGCTTGGTGAGAATAGAGGTGGTGCACTACTTTCGGCACTGCTTGTGGAGAGAGAGAGAGAGAGAGAGAGAGAGAGAGAGAGAGAGAGAGAGAGAGAGAGAGAGAGAGAGAAGGCGTAGCGAGCAAGAGAGTGCAGTTCACTAGAGGGTTTCTTGAGCCAATTGATGCATGTTGCTCAGGGATGCAGGGCACTCAATTCTATACCACCTTTTTCGGATTTCATCAACTATTCTGGCAGTGATTAGTCAATTATGACTTCCTTTGGAGTCGTGACCAGGTGTGTAAGTGAGATGATGGATGGGAGTACTTGAGATTCTTGAAATTGATGACACCGTCCATTGGTGGTATCGCTCACTCGTCCAGTACCCTCCCCAAACTACCATTTTGAACCCGCCGTCAAAATGAATGGATAACCGAGATGTAGGAGAGGGTAGGAACCGAGAGGGCAAGAGGGGAGAAATGGCGAAGAGAAAATGAGAGGGACGAGGGGTGAGAGGAGGGGAGAAAAAGGTAACCTTAAGTGCTCAGAAACATTTTCTAGGCATGACGAGCAGTACACCACATATCGGCCCGCGGGTGTCAGCATGAAACCCGCACCACTTCGGAGGCCTCCATTTTTATTTTTTTTTAATGGCGGGCCTGGCTGCGCGACACCTCCGAGTTTTGCTTGTGGCGACAAAAAACTTTCTGCAAGGCTGGGGCCATGTACTAGCGGTTTAAACTTTAAAGCACCAAGTAAACTATCCAATCCCACCCAACTGCCATAGCATACTTGCCGTCTTCACCCAAATGAAACGCGTAGTCATAATACCTGTTCTTAGGGCAACTTAAAAATCCAGGTGCACCAAAATTACACTCGGACTGCTCCCATCCAGTGTGCACACCCACCATCCATCAAATAAGTTAACAAAGAGCCATTGTTCTTGTCACCCAAATGAAACGCGCAGTCATAATACCCTTATTTGGTGTTCACTCAAATAAGTGTGACAAGAACAGACGAGAGTCAAGCTGCCTCGAGAGAGGAGCAGATCGACCCACATTTCATTTAACTCTCATGAGCGTATTCGTACTCTGCTAAGTTCCATTGTCATTTTATGAACAGGGGAGACTCCTGCCGACGACTGGATTTTTAGAAGGAGGTGCTTCGTCGAACCCATCGTAAATCGCTTTCGTCAGGCATCCCCATAAACGGGCTTCATTAAATTTTTCATCCCCCCCTCTTTCAGAATTTCTCTCCCTCAACTGATTCACCAGCTAATGGAACAAAAATACAGATTTTTTTTTTTTTTTTTTTTTTTTTTTTTTTTTTTTTTTTTTTTTTTTTTTTTTGGTTGGGGGGGGCGGGGTGATAAAATAAATATTGCTTGGTAACCGTTGAGCAACCCCACTCTGCATGTTGTCGACGGTTCAGCCTCCTGAGATGAGTCGGTGCAACTCCGACAAAACAATCTTTCATCATCAGCCTTCTTTTTTTTTTTTTTTTTTTTTTCGGTTTTCGCCTTTTGGTCCGCTGTTGTGATTCAATTGACATGATGTTGAATATTTGGAATCGTTGATTACGAGCGAGTAGGATCCTCAGAGGCTATATGCCCAGAAACCATTCTATCTCTCTGGTTGACGATACAGTCCAATGCAATTAGGAAACTAGTGCTGCTTCTTTGGCTGCCGTGTGTGTTTGTGTGTTCGCCCGCCCGCCTCCCCCTTGCCCTCTAGCCTACGTGTTTTGTGGCTACTCGTCGGTTTTTTTCCCCGTCTCACTGCCCTTTTCTTTTGCTTCACTGTGTTTGTATGTTGTCCACCCCACCCGCCTCCCCCCGGCCCTCCAGCCTAAGTGCCTCATTACCACTGGTCATTCATTCACCGCGTGTCTTATTTCATTGCTTCACTGAGTGTTGCTGCACTACAGGTCCACTACCTTTTTCTTTGCTGCTGTCTGCACGCTGCCGCCGTGTCTTTGCTGCATACCTCGGCGGCTAGTTTTTTTGCCGCCTGCCTTCCTTTGCTCATGCCGTATGAAGTGTGGACGATTTATTTTCTTGGTATGTTTCTTCTCGTGCTTTCTCGTGCAACTCGCAGCGATTATACTCGTGGGGGGTTCATCTCTCTTCAAACACACACAGGGAAATACTGTGCCCGCCCCGTTCGCCAGCAAGGTGGTCGATTGAGTCCACTTTGTTGAATACACAATAGCAATGGTTCTGCTCATTTTGGGTTTTGGGTGACTGAATGGAACGCAACCCTTTTGGAAGCTCCCAACTCCCTACCAAGGCTGAATAGCCTAGTGCCTTCAATCACTACTCCGAAGTCTAACCCGCCCTGCATGATGTGTATACATACATATAGATAGATAGATAGATAGATAGATAGATAGATAGATAGATAGATATGTGTGTGTGTGTATATCTGTATGCGTGTGTGGAGTCCGTGGGGCACCAGGCTGAATGGCCTAGTGCCCCAGGACACTAGTCCATCTGGCCTTCCTCATGGAGGGACAGTGGGTGGGTCACACACACACACACACGCACACACACACACACACACACACACTGTGACACACACACACACACACACACACACACACACACACACACACAATCAGTTTTATGTCTTCTTGTCTTTCTCATGTTGTTTGTCCTCCCTCTGATTTTTTCCAAGTCTTTTTTATATGCCCAACTGAGCACCAACCGTTGCCTGGTGCTCTGCAGGGTGTGGAATCCAGTGTGATGCATGGTTGCAACTGGAGTTGAATTTGAGCTGGTTCATTGCCAGATTACTATCTAATCAATATCATTTACCCTAACACCAGGGAATCAACCACCCGAAGAAGAAGAAGAAGAAGAAGAAGAAGAAGAAGAAGAAGAAGAAGAGGAAAGAAAGAAAGAAAGTCCGCGAGCAACAGTGAACTAGCCAAGTTGGTGATGGGTGATGGTCCTGGGTGGTCCACACTAAGGTAGGACAGAGGGGGGGGGGGGGGTGCGCCGGGGTAATTGATCAGAGGAAGGGGGGAAGGGGGTCTTCTGAATGGGGGTTCCAAAAAAACGAAAAAAAAAAAAAAAAAAGGAAGAAGGGAGAAGTGAGGGAGGAGGAGGGAGGAGGAAGAAGGGAGAAGTGAGGAGGAGGGAGGAAGGAGGGAGGAGGAAGAAGGGAGAAGGAAGAGGAGGAGTAGGGAGGAGGAGGAAGGAGGAGGCAGAAGGGAGAAGTGGAGAAAGAGGAAATGGAGGAAGAGGAAGCAATGGAAGAGAACGAGGAGGAGGAGGAGGAGGAGGAGGGACAATAAGCTCTCTTTTACTGCATCTCTTTCACCTCTTTGTCTTTGTACTAGTGCAGCAATGGATGTGGATGGTATCCATGACAATGTTCCTCATGCCATGCTCGTAGATTAGTACCCTAACATTAACCTGACTTGTAGATATTGGTACTGTTTACTGCACAACAAGCTATGTATTGGGTATTTACTATTTACTATTTAGGGTTTACTATTTACTATTTAGGGGTGTAATGTTCAGAGGTTTTGATTTAGGGTGGTTGATTTTGAGCTGGTACTATTTACTATTTACTATTTAGGGTTTACTATTTAGTATTTACTATTTAGGGTTTTCTTTCCTGGGATTTGTGAACAGCAGCCCCCTCAAATGTTTATGATAAAGTTCAGATAAAGTAGAATTCGATGTACTTGTAGGTACACGAGGCGATTGCCATGCTCGTTATTCTGTCCGCAGTGAAGAAATACGACAAAGTCTACGAATCATGCCCTATGTAAAGGCAACAGCTGCAAATTCCAGCGGTCCTGCCATCGCCTTCCTACTGTGTGGACTCCGCCCGGGCTGTCCTGTCTGGCTTGCCAGGCCTGCCTTGAGCTACCACCGCCCTCAATCGCGACGGGGAAAAGGACAAGGGGAGATTATGTTGAAAGAACTCCGACCCTGGCCCTCTAAGCGAGGACCGCCCAAAAGACTGTGATCGCTACTATGCGTCTCACAACTTGAAAGACAGACCTCACGAGTACTACTGTCTTATCCCGAATAGAACGTACAGTCGTTATGGCAGTATCTAGACTCAAAGTGGCACCAAATGCATCTGTAATGGCCGTATTTTTTATTCGAGTGAAGGCGGTAGTAGGATGCTCGTTAAGAATGACCACAGAGCTGGGCACTATGCTTTACAATGCACTGACTAGATCTTTTAAACATCGTTAACACATCACATCGTTGAAAGGAATAGACAAAATATTAAAATAATCGTTAAAAAAAGTAAAAAATAATAATAGTATAATTATACTACTATAGTAGGTAGAATAGTACTATAGTAGGTAGAACCTTTGGTGGGCACGCTCCATAATTTCATCCCCTGCACCTGGCTGATGACCTACACTGCGACACAAGAGTATTGGCATGAACCACACCTGTAAATTCAGTCCTATACATTCACGATAGCCTGCAAGGTCGTGAAACGTAACAGAGGGAAAAAAAAAAAAAAAAAAAAAAAAGAAAAGGTAAAAGTGAGAAGTCTTGTCACTTGAACCCTTGCATACAGCAGAATTGATGAGACTCTCACCCAGTATTTTATACCCCTTACTATCTCAGGGCATACTCCCACAAGGACTTCCGTACATGAATCTGACTGCAATTGCAGCCAACGGCGGATGAATCAGACCGCAACTACGTTCAGAGAGGAGTCACCAAAAGTCCTGGTGTGAATATGACCTCAGACTCTTTTTCGGGGGCTTTCCTGTAATTGCTGTATGGCTTTTTTGTTCAGAATTAGGCCCCGTAAATTCAAGTTAAACGTATATATGGCTAGCAGACTCAATACATTCATAATTTTTGACGAGTCCGAATGTATCTGGCCCAAAAGCAGTCCAGATTCACTTAGAATGCCAAGTACTGAAGTGAGGTCCTATATGTCTTCTTCTCAAGTTTTTTCTTCCTGTATTCGCTGTAATGGACCACACACAAAGGTCAGGTTCAGGTTCAGGTTCAGAAGAGAGGCACAGGATGAAAACATCCACCCTTCAGGTTTGCACGACCTCTGACGCATTTATTCTGAACCTGGTTCAGGTTCAGGTTCAGGTTCAGAAAAGAGGCACAAGAAGTCGGCGGGTTCGAGACACAGGCACAGGAACTCAGGTAGGTGTGGAACAAACGAGGCATTCAGACAACAGGTTCAGAAGAGACACGAATTTAGGCCGGGTTCAGAATAAATGCGTCAGAGGTCATGCAAACCCGGAGGGTGGATGTTTCCATTCTGTCCTTCTTAGGCCCTCACCACATCACCGTCAAATCGAAAAAAGAACGAGTGCATCTTCCCGCAGAGAATGGCAAGATGCATCCGTTACTATGAATAGCAATGCAATGCATCTTACCGTTTTCTGGGTAAGATCCATTTGTTCTTTTCTCGTTTCGACAGTGGTGTGGCTAGGCCCTTATTCTTACCTGCTGGGCTGACAGAGCGGAGGTCAAAGAAGAAAGAAACTCTCGTCACCCTCCTGTCCGAGAGGCAGAGATAGCTCCTTGTCTCCTCTGGGCCCAGAATCAGTCCCAGAATCGGTCCCAGAATCGGTCCCAGAATCGGTCCCAGAATCGGTCCCAGAATCGGTCCCAGAATCGGTCCCAGAATCGGTCCCAGAATCGGTCCCGTGGTGTGTCTTGAGGATTGGTAGGATGTGCCCCTCAATAACTTGTCCCTTGAAGATTATCACCTCGATCGCGATGTCTTGACGAAGATCTGTTTGGGCGAGATCATGTGACGCGGACCATTCATCAGTGACTAGAGAAAAACATCCACTCAATCTTGCACAGAACAGAGCTCAACCAGCCTCTAGCCTCCAGACATCTCATCTAGGATCCTTATCAATTCATCTAGACTGAAAGTTGTCCCACATACAGCTAGAAAAAAACAGTATGTTCTATTCGGGGGGGAAGAGGATAGGATCTGCATGGAACAGGCTCTCAAAACAAACATGTTTCTTTCTGCAGAGGAACTTAGGCACACACAGAGGGTGTGTACTCAAACTTGGGAATTCCTTGGATGTACCTGATTGTAATAACAGCCGTACCTGATTGTAATAACAGCCAGGTACAAAGGCCGTCGTTAGTGTAATTATTATGTGTGCTGTAAACGCCTAAGTGCCTGATGACAAGTCAGTCAGAAACCCTAACCAACTGCAAACCCTAGTCAAGCTAAAGCACTTGAAGAAACCACACACAACATGGGCTGGCAAGGCAACATCATAACCGAGCAAGACGATCTTCGCAAGCAGGCAGAGATTACCCTGTCACGAAATGGGAGTTGACGATTGACCGAGTTCGTCTCCTTTCATTCGCACTGCTCACTTGGAAAAACTGGACAGCAGTCCCTCAAACTTCCCTTCTGTGCACACCCCTTGTTTCCCCCCCCCCCCCTCTCCTCTGTTCCCTTGCCAATCGCCCCACGTCCACTTCTCCTCCCCTCCCAGCCCCCCATTTCCTCCTCCCCTCTCTTCCTTCCCTGACACTCAAGGACACCTAAATCCTAATGGGCTGGTACCCCTTCAAGAAGCACACTAAGCAGCAGTCCAAAATCGGTCCCCTCCTCCTCTGCAGACCCCACTTCCCCCACCCCTCTTGTCCTTCTCTGGCCCTGAAAAAATCCTACCTGGCTGGTTGGTACCCTCTCAACAACACTCAAACAAGGTCGCACCCCAAATCCTGCACCTTAGGAGGGTCATGTCTTATAGGACGCAAGACCCTCCTAAACTCTGAGCCTATGAAAATCACCACATACTAACTGACGGGTACTCCTCGAAGAGGCAATCTGACGTAGCAGCACAGTCCTGCAACTGGGCTGGTGCCCCTCCAAAAAAGACGCAATCTGGCGTAAACCGCGGAACTGACCGAGTCCCAAACCTCGAAGAGAAACGCAACACCCTGACCCCCGAAGCTGTTGCTTGCACCCAATATCCACTTGATTCAGGGCATACTCATGCTAGTACTTCCCGAAATGTATCTGATAGATTCGGACTACTGCAATTACAGACAGACTGCAATCACGTCCAGAACTTAGTAGGAAAAAAGTCCTCGTGTGAGCATGCCCTCAGGCCCCTAACTCACCTCCCGACACTCCCGTCATCCCACCTTTCACCATCTCACACCTTCCATCTTCAGCCCCTTCATTACCGTCTTCACCCGAATAGAACGCCTGGTAATTATCGCCGTATCTGGGCTGAAAGTTGTGCCAAATACAGCTATAATGACCGGGCATTCTATTCGGGTGAAGATGGTAGTTGGGTCAAATCGGGTGGATGGCTGCGAGTCTTGCGACCTATCACAAAATTTTCCGCAACCGCAACGGAATCTAAGGTCGAAACTTCTCGAAGTCCTCGAGTCTCTCAATCCAACACAAGGTCGACAGTTTTCAACCGCAACCGAAACGGAATCCAATGGTTTTACGTGATAGGTGTTCGTATCCAATGGCTCTACACCCACAGGCATAGGAAAGACCTTCGAAGAAGTTAGGACATCTTCGCATATAAAAAAAAAGACCGCAGCTGCAATGCACTAGATATCATCGTGAACAGCATTCGTAGCAATGGTGCTGAACGCGACTGTAATGAACAGCATCTTGCTTGGCCTGAAAATGCGACGAGAGAGAGAGAGAAAGACGGAATCGATACTCCTGTTTTGAACTGGCAGATGGGAAAGGATGATCCTCTGCACAATCAGTCAGAAATAATAACGGACACATCGCAAATGCAACGTTTGTCCAGGGAACCGCGCAGTGAAGAAGCTCATCTGCTGCTTGCTGTCCACTTTCCTCCCATACTAGCCGATGATCAGTTTGACTCCAAACCTGCTCCTCCCTGGTTGTTTTGAACCGCAAAAAAAAAAAAAAAAAAAAAAAAAAAAAAACCTTGAAAAAAGCAWMAACTTAGCMCCTTACCAAGCCTACAGTCACAACCACACTTTATCCACCTCCACCTCCTTTTTTTTTTTTTTTTTAATTAACCCAGTGGCTTTGCTAGGAGAGGCACCTCCACCTGATGTAAAGATTGCCCAGTATTTGTTATTTTATTGAAACTACCATGTGTCGAGATTGGGTTTTCCTCCCATACGAGCCGCGATGATCAGGATTGGGTAATCTATATGCCCCTGCTGCCTTCCTTGGGTGTGGTAGCCAAGGGTCGGCACTGCACATTTGCATAGTTGTAGTACTGTCACACCTACAGAAACATGAGAAAAAGATCTATCAGTTACAACGGATAGTGAAGCAGAAAACCAACCAAGTCATAGAGGTTACTCGTCCTTAGACGACGATGAGCAGGGATCATCGGCGTATTCGTCTTCAAGCACCTGAGCACCGGGGATGCGCTGATCCCTGATGTCACTCATGGTCTCCAACTTAACTGCGGCTTTATGCCAGTCGCGTACGATGTTTGTGGCATACAATTGCTGAGCGCGCCGATGCTTCATGTGCCACACTCTTAACCATGCAGGCTCCTGCGGCAGTAGTCAGGACAGAAATGAGCAGATGAAAAGAAAAAAGCACAGAGTAAGAAATCAGCAAAAGACTGAAGAACCAACAAGCCTAGCTCAGTTGGTACACACATGAATTGTTGATATACAGACTCAAGATCGACTTCAGATACTAACAGACAAACAAGTATTTTGGATTACATGGGGGCGGTCAGTTCAACGACGATATCTCAAGGTCATTGCCTTTTTAATGAAGGGAGAGTCTGGAAGACAGAAAAAAAAAGAGCAAAAGACAAAAGACTCTGAATGATGCTGCTCAACACTACGACAAGAGCCGCTTCATCCCACTCCACAGTTTCGAATACTATCGTCTTTGGGCCCCACTCCACTGCATAACATACTACTACGAGTCTGTGGACCTGGTATTGGTCTCAATACATTCAAAATGTTCGATCAGTCCGAATGTATCTGGTCCACAGTTCTGTCCAGATACCTGTAAAATGTTCAGTAGTAGAACAAGGCCCTATTTAAGCACAATGGGCTGCTGCTACGGATGGCTACCATGGCGGCCACGTGGCTGCAGTAGGCTACCAGATTGGCCCGGGATCACTTGCCCGACCGGGCCAAAAAAAAAAAAAAAAAAAAAACTTTAATAAAGTTAATAATACTAATATTACTTGATAAACAACTGGTTAAGCAGGCAACGATCAGAGGCGACCAGACGACTACTGGACGACCTCTGTGCTCTCTGCCACGACGGCGTCTCAGAAGATATACTGCATTGCTTGCTTTCCTGCTCAAAGGCAACGCAGATTTGCAACAGAACAGAATCTCTGTGGGTCTCCTTAACAGGAAAGCCCCTACCCAGCAACATCATTACACCACTAACCGGATTACAGGAGCCGACCTGTGGCATACTGCATAGCCACACGGGCCCTGCAGAGCCCGTCCCGCACTTTCAGCCTAAAAGCCTAAAACTTAGGGCTTACAGGCCCCGGTCGTTTCAGCCTGAAAGCTGAAATACGAGGGCCTGCAGGCCCTATACCGTTTCAGCCTATTTCTGGGCCTGAGGCTTTTCAGCCTGAAACGGAGGGCCATTTTCAGGCCCTCATTGTGTTCGACCTACCTAAGACTCAGGCACGAAAACAGGGTTTCGGAACAGGCCAGAAATAGCCTGTTCCCCATGCCAGCTCGAGCAGGAGCTGCAGCTGCAGCCCCTGCCTCCCGTAGGCATTGGCAAGAGCAGCCTCCTGGACTGCCTCGCCTGCAGTCAGGAGGCACACCCGGTAGTACATAGGAAGTTCCCATGCACTTCACGGGTAGGTAGTTGTCAGAGGCACGAGTAGTCTTCAGGCTTCGGCCGCAGCACTCAGGAGGAGCGCTGCAGTAGTCTTCAGCGCTAGGCAGTAGTATTCGCGCTAGTAGTAGTCTTTGGCGCTGGGCGCCCATAGCCATAGCTGTAGTCTTCAGCGCTGGGCGCTATAGTGGTAGGGTAGCAGTATCGGAGAGAGATACTGGCGGAGGCCAGTGGTACTTACCTGTGGTGCCATCGCTCCAGCTCCCTCTACGAGGTACCTGCATCAAGGCACCAACTTCACAGGTTAGTACTGGAGAGAGAGAGAGAGAGAGAGAGAGAGAGAGAGAGAGAGAGAGAGAGAGAGA
>BFEA01001138.1:67595-80428 GCA_003427395.1 Chara braunii
AAAAAAAAGCATGACTGTGCCAGAGTGCTTCGTCGGACTTTCGCCGATTTATCAGGAGGTTGAACCGCGACGGTCTGCCCAGGATGCATTTGACTGATGTGGGGATAAGGACTCACGACGTCGCCCAGAGTTAGTGATGCCCCTGAGAAAAGTGGTCGACTTTACTCATACCAATGGACACCCAGAACGGTGTGTGCAAGTGAGAAAAGTGCATGCTGCGCATGCCAGGGATTGCACCTATGTGCTGCATCCTGTTCAAGACCATCGCAATTTTATTTTTCTCTGAGCCATGCTTATCTGCATCCTGATCTGCTCCTTTGAAAAGTCACAGTGTGCCTTTTTGTGGACACACCAGTTGAGAAGAACCCCCCCCCCCCTCATCTCCTCCCCAGTTTCGAGGAGGGTCCTTAATAATAGCACCCTTGGCAACAGTGCCCTCACCCACACTGCCTTCACCACAATCGTCACCAGCCAGCGCGTCCTCTGCCAAGCCGCTGTCAACCATCCCTTGCCTCTGCCCCCCTTCTCACCACAAGATAGGCTTCCGCTTTCCTTGTTCTTTGGGTCCCGAACCCTGCAGTGCTGAGCTCATTTTCCTGCTTCGTTTCTGTGAAATTTCATCCTCTTTACTGAAGTTTATTGTGGTTTTAACTTTCAAGTTCTGACCTCTTAGGGCATCGCCACACCACTCGAAATGTGAAAAAGACAAAAATGTGGCGCACGCATTTGGCCATGTTCTAGCGGCAAGTTCATTCTCATTTTGCACATTTCCAGAGTGGTGTGCCGATGCCCTTAGTTTTCAATTTCAAGTTTCGACCCAAGGAAACGAGAAGAAAAAGCGAATTGTGCATGGAAAAGACTCAACAGGGTCTTGACCAGACAAACAGGTTATAACTTATAACTTATAACTTATAAACAGACAGTGTCCGACACAGCGTACCCTGGGATGACATAGCATACAGCTACCATATTACGCAGACAGGGAGATTGTGGTCTGTGTGTCGAAGTTAGTCAAACTACAATTTAATGGTAATGGTGAAGGACACACCTCATCTTCTTATTCTTGTTCAAATGTGTACTGCACATCTGTGTAGCACACCGAATGTGTCCGGAGCGTTCGCGAACACCCGAACATGTTCGGGTGTTTGACCGAACGCCTCCCAAACGTGTTCGGTCATATATTAAAGATTTTTTTATTTTATTTTTTTTAAGTTCTTGATTTTTAACTCGAGTTTGGCTAAGAATTTGAACATGCCTCCCAGGCAAACGTTGTTTGCATTATTATTTTACAAAACATATGTATGTTCTTTCCAGATTTTTTTTCTCACTTTTTTTTTTTTTTAATGTTCACGTTTGGAGGGTTTTGGCGCTCGTTCGCGTTCGGGCGCAAACGTTCGGAGTCGGTCACCGAACGGTACTTACCACATGGAGTATTGGATAGGCAAAATCTCTGGACTTCAATATCCAGAGACTTTAGGAGCTTTGGCCTTTATTTAGGTCAAAAAATGAAATGCATTTTAGGAATAATTTATTTGGTGTGAAATTGTGAATTTGATTTTCTACCAATTGGATGGTACAGTACTACAGAACATACCTCATCTTCTGGTATTTTTTGAAACGGTACTCCACATACGGAAGAACAACCTCCAGGACATTCTCCACCAGCTGCAAGGCAAATTCCAATAAATGCAAAAGATTCAAATCTAAGTGGGGTCTTTCGGGACATCCGTTAAAATTGGTACTATACAGAGAAGATCAGCATGGCCCCTGCG
Organism: Chara braunii; assembly: GCA_003427395.1. Lineage (NCBI taxonomy): Eukaryota > Viridiplantae > Streptophyta > Charophyceae > Charales > Characeae > Chara > Chara braunii. The sequence continues at coordinate 69,368 of BFEA01001138.1, forward strand.
CAAAAAAAACACGCATAAATCGAGAAATGGCCCATATTTCTCAAAGAAAAAGAGGATGGTAAGCTCTGTCTCTTATACACATCTAGATGTGTATAAGAGACAGGGTCTGCACCGTTCAGTATGCAACACGACCCTACCTGTCGCCTGGCAAAGGACCCTTTCACACTCTNAAAAAAGGAAGGTAAAAAAAAAGAAAAAAAAGGAAGGTAAAAAAAAAAAAGAAAAAAAAGGAAGGAATTTTAAGGAAGCTTGGGAAGGTAAAAAAATAAAAATAAAAAAAATCTAGTCTATGAAACGGTATTCAGTACTATTCACCTGTTCGCAGTAGCGAATGCAGATCCCAGGGCTCGATCCCTAGTTCTTACCTTGCCCGTGTACAGTATCTGTGTCGACCCCGAGAGTTGAACACGTGACCTGTGTATTCACAACAGTTGGTAGGCTGTCGTAGGTCCGTAGGTTGGTAGGGGTTCGATCTGTAGACCTATTGGATAGAGGTCTTAGTGAGGCCTAGAGGTCGTAGCTGTAGGTGTCCTGAGAAGTCAAGGTCGTAACTGCGACAGTCCTGAAAGGTCAAGGTCGTAGCTGCTACAGGGTTCGAAAGGCCAAGTCTCCAGCCTTCCGGAAGGTCCCAGTAGTGGCATTTCGCAGTCGCTCACGTTTAGACCGAGGCAAGTGGGCAAGTGGTGAGCCCAACTGCGGTACATCGGCGGTGAGACTGCATCGAGTTGGCAGTGCAAACCCATGCAGTCAGCGGTCAGTCACAGTCCAGTCAAGCAAGTACTGTATGGGACTGTGTGCACCAGGGGCATGGGAAAGGGGCAGACCAACGAGCTACAGAAGTATAAATCAAGAGGCCGCGCCCAGCCATTCCTTCATTCCTGCGTAAGCCATGTGGAAGCGCTGCCATAGCGACTTGTGCGAGGTGGTCTGCAGTGAGCCAGAAGACGAAGTGGGCGAGAAGGAGAGCTTAGCCATAGCGATAGGGATAGCAGCGGCCATAGCCGCCATAGCTGATAGGAGAGTGTAGCATGTGTGTGTACGTGGGTGTACAGTGTGACGCGTGTGGGATATCCAGGGTGATCCCGTGTGTGTGGACAGAGAGTTATACAGGCGCTGTTGCACCATAGCCGTTCGAAGTGAGCTTGTATCTGAACTGCGTTCTTGGTTACCATATCTCTGAGTTCTGAGTGGGCGCTTGTCGCCAGTTTGCTGCGCAACCTGTTTACATGCATGTGAAGTGTGAAAGATAGCGAGTCTGATTGCATCTAAGTGGATGCAAAGATCAAACTTCACAAAGAGCAGTGGAACCACAGAACCGGTGCTCGTAACCACCATCGTTTTGTAATTGTAAATCTCCTCTTTTTTTTTCTTTTTTCTTTTTTTTTTGAAATTGTAAATCTAGATGTCTTTTTTTTAATAAATCTTCACCAGTGCTGATTGATGACATGATAGAACAGAATGTCTATTGACTAGAGTGCTCGTACTGTACCCCACCCTCTGCAGGAGTGAATGTTAGGTTGCACTCAAACGCACAACACATGGATCCACTTTACGATGCAGCCTCGTAGTCATTGTGACTACCATCTTCACCCGCATAGAACGTACAGTAATTATCGCTGTATCTAGACTGGAAGTTGGCCCGAATGCAGGCATATTTAGTATCTACCGTACATTCTATTCTACAGTAAGTAATTATCGCCATATCTAGACTGAAAGTTGGCCCGAATGCAGGTGTATTAAGCGTACATTCTATTCAGGTGAAGACGGTGGAAAGCAACTCTGGTAGGAGGCAAGAGCGAAACGCCACGCGTAGAAACACAGAGAACAGACGATGACGCCAACCAACATGCCAGACCTGATGTCCAAAAATGGGACTGCACAGATCAAGAGAAGTTGATCGAGCGGTTTAGCTTCCGTGCATGCACATCGTCCACAACTACCATCTTCGCCCAAATAGACATATGGTCATTATCGCTGTACCTAGACTGAATACTGCACCACACACAGCGATAATGACCAGGCATTCTATTCGGGCGAAGACGGTAACTGAGAGACCGACCTCGCACACATCCGCACACTGTTGAAAATCTTTTTTTTTTTTTTTTGACTCTGCAATGGTTAGATTTGGAGGATGCACCAAAGGCTTTACGTCAAGACAAGTCACAGTCTTTTTCCGGCATAAAGGGAAAAAGTATGGGTAATTCCTTCACTGTGAGACTTCCACCGACCCCACCACCCTGCTCGCCCCCACTGACGGAAAACGAACTGGCCTTAGGGCACACATTCGGTCATTATCTGTGTATCTAGACTGAGAGTCACCCCGAATACAGCTATATAATGACCGTACGCCGTATGTTCTATTTGGGCGAAGACGGTAGCCCATGATTACAAGGGTGCTGCGCTCCGTCCTCTCTTCTGATCCTTAAGTATGCCATCACTATCTTCCACCTAACACAAATCACACTCATCGTGACTGTCACAGACTGGAATGATTAGCTTGTACCCATCCACGAGTAGGGTGCGATGTTGTGTTTACGAGAAGCCAGTATCTATCCCTCTCCCTGCTCTGCTGCTCCAATCTGGAGAGAGGCCCCCCGTCCAGATCCCGCCAACATCACGGCACACCATGCTTTGCGTTGATACCAGCAAACAGATATCCAGTTATGCAGGGCAAAACCTCCTGCGTCATGTATCCGAACAGGGCTTGCCTGTTTTCCTCGTGCCTCTCCCAATTTTGCTCACTGTATCAACTAAACTACAGATCTAATATACGATCTTGCTAACCACTGTTGCTGTCCCCCTATCTATCCATTCCTTCCATTGCTACGACGTCACGTCTTCTTCTCTTCTTCATTCGTCCAATCATCTCTCTACTTCAGTAAGTTGTGCATCAAAAGAAGTGAAATTGACAATTCCTTCAATTCCAGACATAGACGACAAAAAAAAGGATAGACAATTCACAAAGGACAGAAAAAAAGGATAGACAATTCACAAACCGAGACGATTGCCAGGCATCAAGAAAAAGAAAAAAACTGCAGCTTCCACCATTGTAAAATGTTTTGGCTACAAGGCTTTGAGCACAAGACACAATGCTTTTTTTTTTTTTTCTGTCCTTTCAGTCAGCTGCATGTTAGAGAGCAGAGTCGACGGAGATGGAATGACGGACCCCGCAGCGCCCGTGGCGCACTTCGGGTTCACCAGCTGAGATAGTTGGCTTCCCCCCCCTGGTTGATCTTGGTAGGGGGCCCTCCCTTCCATCCTTCACCAGGGGTTAGGCTGAGACAAAGAAGGAGAAGGCCACTTTCTTACCTCTAACCTCGAATACAATGTACGGTCATTAAAATACTCGTTATAACTGTATTTGGGGTATCTTTCAGTCTAAATGCAGCTGTAATGACCATACGTTGTATTCGGGGAAAGAAGGTAGTATAGAAAAAGCTTGTGGACTGACAATGCCTGCTAGGTAGCGTGAGGTATATTAAGAGAAGAAAGAATATAGCTGAGTTTTTTTTTAATTAAAAAAAAAAGAGATGGAATGACTGAGCATACCTGTGACAAAATCAGCCGAGTCTGGATCTCATTTCGAAGAAGACCGAAGTTCCGCCAATACAGAGCGTAGAAAAATAGTCCAATATAATTTTGCATAAAATGTATGAGAAATACCTGAATAGAATCGGCATCCAGAATCACAAACAACACACCAGAAGCCGCATACGTCCATGTCAAGCAAATCCAACTATATAAGCAGACTGAGCTTCTACTGACAAACAGCATGGTGACGTAAAAGTTTAAAGTCTAAATAAACCACCAGTACCTCCCAAACTCACAGTGGTATACCACGCAGTCTGTACGGGACTGCCTTCACCAGGTTAAAGTCATTCATGATGAACCATTGTGGTCTTGCAGTGATATAGCGAGGAAAGGGACTGGTGATTTTGAGTCCTTAAACGACTAGTACCTTTGCCGAGTGGGAAAATAGCGGGCCTCAGGTGGGCCTCCAACCTTTTAGGAAGTCCGAAATGAACCGACAGCTGCCGATGAGTTTTTATCAATGTCAGCCGTTATCGGGCCCGGCCTCCGATTTTTTAGGAGTTTGGGAAAACTGCCAGTTTTCCCTATTTTTCCAACACTGGCGGAGGTACTAGTGCTTCAACACAATGAATGACGATTAAAATCGTTGAATCAGATCGATGAGCACTTCAAGGTCATTGATACTCGCCCTTCTCGCGACGATCGGGTAGAGTATCTGTTCTGAATCTTTTGATCAGTTCAAACATCTGACAAAGAAAAGAACTCAAAAAAAAAAAAACAGAGTTACAAAGGGAAAAAAGATCATTGATGTGGCAAACGTCATGATCGATGTCCTTCTGTACATCCGGTAAAACCGGAACGATACAGAGAATGAAGATTAGCATGGGCTCCGCGCAAGGATGACACACAGAAATTGAGGAGGGTAGAGCGTTCAAAGCTGCATCTTTCTTTCGACATGACCCATAACGCTGCCTTCCTGATCATACCAAACCACAACCTTTCGGGCTTTCGAAGATCGGACAGGATGTCAGTGCAAAGGAGAAGTTGGTGGGGATGTTCTTGGGAAGAGGAGGAGGAGGAGAACAGGGAATCCCAGAGGTCACTCGCTAGCTCTCACGCGGCGTTCTGTAGCTTCTCTACAGTTGATCAGCCAGTGAAGGATGTCTACCCCCTCGCTCTTGGTCTGGGCTCTGGACAGACGCTGCACATATCGGCGCTGTTTCGGTCGTTCTTTTTTCTTCGCCATTGGATGCGTAACCCTTCATTGACTTTCATTGACTGGAAGGGCTATGTACATGATCAGCCATTGGAGGATCCTGCATTTTCTTTTTTCTTTCCTTTTGTTCTGGTCATCTGGTTCCATCATCAGGATTCGAACTCCGGTCTGTGTCTCAACAGTTCACGGGTGTACCAACTGAGCTATAGGACCGCTGGTTCCCGATTTTGAGGGGCGGTACGGACTTGGGCGGTATGATGGACCTGAATCTATGACATGGAACTCTTAATGTCTGCCAGGAGTCCTCACCCAGAGTCCTTTTCCATCTGTGGTTTATTGCCAGTTCTGGATTACTTTGTTTTCAACAGCATTGAGTGGCCTTCGTCTTCTTCTTCTTTTTTCTTTCTTTCTTGAAAACCTGGGCTGGGCCTGCTAGCAGGAGTGACATGACCATATCTCCTTCTAGTGTGTCCATCCCTAGATGCTCCGATCTATTGCTGGGGAGCGGCACCTGCTGGAAACCGGTTCCAGTGTCAGCATTGAGTGGCCTTCTTCTTCTTTTCTTCCCCTTTCTTTCTTGAAAACCTGGGCAGGGCCTGCTAGCAGGAGTGATATCAGCATATCTCCTTCTAGTGTGTCCATCCCTAGATGCTCCGGTCTATTGCTGGGGAGCGGCACCTGCTGGAAACCGGTTCCAGTGTCCCAGTGGCCTAGTTTTACTGTGTATATACTATATACTATATAGTAATAAATCGAGAATCGGTATTGGTGAGACCTCTTTTTTCCTTCCTGATACCAGACGCCACACGCATTCAGCCGGGTCCAATACTCGCAAAAAAAAAATCAATTGCCAAAGTTCAAAGCTCAAACATGGCTATCTTCTCTTTTTGGTCGGCGACCACCCAAATACAAAGGCCCTTTAGCCCAAATTTCCCTTATGTTGTACTAAATTCCTCACAAAGGCTGTCACTACCGCCTTCCCCCGAACACAAAGCACCCCCATTATGGCTGCGCTGAACCCAAAAATTAGCTTGTATACATATTCATTATCGGGCTGCATTGCCTTCGGGGGAAGGCCGTACGTATCCTGGGACTTTAATACCGCTTCTTTTGATCCTGCAGGCGTCGCTTGTTGCTCATACTCACATGCTGGAGGACCTTCAAAGTGCCAGGCAGAGGTAAAGAGTCGCACACAAGGGCGGCCATATCAGTGTACAGGAAGGGAGGTATCAGTGTAGAGGAAGGGAGGTTGCTACCTCCATAGCTAGCGAGCGTAATAGACAAGTGAAAGAGAGCGCGGGACTGAGAGGACAGGAGATGAGAGGTAAGATCAGGCAGGCATGTCCGGGTATTGTGGTTACCTGGTGACTAGATACACTGCCCCTCGTCATTGTCGGCGACTATCTTGACGTGCACGGTTGCCACTACCGTCGTCACCCGAAAAGAATGCCCGGTCATTATCGTTGTACGAAGACTGAAACTTGCACTACATAGAGAGCTATAATGACCGGGCGCTCACTTCAAGTGAAGACGGTAGTCATGTCCAAGCCTGTTTCTATCGGCGCCTGCTTGCCTTGACGGCGTAGCACCGAGGAAGTCTGCTTCGTGAGAGACATTCTCAAATTGAAGTGACAAGAGAGGAACAGTGTTGATCGCTGGCTTCACAGTGACCTGTTGGCGAAAGGGAGGAGGTGAGAGGAGGTGAGAGCGTTCCTCGGGTTGAAGAGGGAGGAGAAACGGCTTTGTAAATTGTTTGTTTAATACGTTTACTAAGACGATTATTAATATAATCTCCTTCTTTGTCGTCATTTTCCCTCACCATCTTCATTCTGTCTGCTAAGTTATCTGAGGAGGTGTGGAATTCATGCCATCTGTTGCGCAGAGGTAAGCACTGCGAGTTGAGTCCAAGATCATTCAAAAAGAAAAAGAAAAAACGAGTTCACTGCCGACAAAGACAATTGTTCGCGAACAGCCGATGGAGACAATTGTTTGGGAAAGAAAAGCGAGAGGAACGGGAAAAACGTTTGTAACCGACCTTGAATACCAAACTGTCTGCTTCAGCTTCTTTAGTGGGATGGCTGATGCTCTTGTTCACGACAACAGCAGCTCGACCACCAATAGTAGTTAGCTGTCTGATAATGCCAATGTAACACAGAGTCCACCCCAACCTGGGAAGACGTCATCACGAAAAACCGCAGCAGAATTGTGGGTCAAAAGCATGGTCCAGATGTCAGAACATCGTCAACTCCCAGTCTCCCACACCACATGCAACACCTCCTCAGCTTTCATTCTCAGTACTTTTACACCCCCCCCCCCCCCCCCCCCCCCCCCCCCCCCCCCCCCCCCCTCACACACACACACACACACATGTCAGGGTTCAACCTCCTGAAGAGTCGGTGAAAGTCCGATGAAACAGTCTGGCACAGACATGCTCTTTTTTTTTTTCCGGGGAGTTGTGTGTACAGCAAACATGACAACACACCCCCAACACAGACCCCATCGCTGAACACATCCGAATACATTCAGTGCTCAACACCAGAGCATCAATTAGAGCATCGTAGGAGTCAGAAATAGACTTTACATAACAAACTACACCACCCACAAGACATGTACTGTACAGAAATAGAAAATGAGCACGTCTCGTGCCATCCCACTACCGGCCTCCTTACACCATCACTACCTTCTACGGCCGCTCCGGTTACACCGGTGGCCTGCTCTTTTCCTGGTCATCCATTGGATTGCAATTCAAACAAATGTGACAAGCTTTTACTTGCTGTCCGGAGGGGTTTGCGAGGTTCTGGTTGTGGCGGTTCGAATTCTGCAATTCCACAATCCGTGTTCTACCGCCAGCACTTCCAAGCTTCTTTTTCCCGACGTCGATCTCTGCCGCACACTGAGTTTTTGTCAAACCGGCGTGTGCATGAAATCAAAACAAATTTGGCTGGTGCCGCCAGCCATTTCGTCTCAGCAGGCTTAGGCCCGAAAGACAAGGCGCATTAATGGCCTCCTTTGAACAAAATGGCCGGGAAAGATGCTTGTGCTTTTTCAAGTCCTGGCAGCATACCATTGGTATTGTCGGAATATACTGCCTCTCTTCCCAAAGAACTACATCCTCTCCCCTCAGAAAGGAACACAGGTGGCAACGACCTTCAAGGACAAGAGAAATTCATCTCAGAGCTTGCTCCAAGTTTCACCTCACCATAGCAAAACAACTTCTCCCTTTAGAAGTTTAGAACATATTCAGACTAGGACTAGACCAGGACTACCTCGACCGAATCTGGACTTAACTGCAGCCAGAGTCGGTCAAAAAAGTCCCTAGTGTGTATATGCCCTAAGAAGTGTGTCACTCAGCTGCACAGCATTGTTGAAGTGTTCCATAGCTTCCAAACCCGTTAAAAACTATTTCTTCCCACGCTATGTGACCTCACAAGCGGGGACAAGTCTCAAGCGCGGCAGGACTTTCCCATCATAGGCAGCACGGACACAGCTCTGATAACCCCCCAATGGAGAGAAGCATTTGCAAGGGGGCGATTGTGACGGGGCAACGCTCCCAAGGACGACAGATGAACTGGGGCAGGGGAAGCAAGTGGAGGTCTTCATGAGTGAGAAAGGAATGGTGGGGGGGTTGCGGAGCGAAGAGAAGAATGGTACAGGTGTGCTAAAGGATCGGCCACAGTGTACAGGTGTGCTAAAGGATTTTGGGCAAAAGGGCAGGCCAATACGGGTAAGGAAATAGCAGGGCAGGGACATGCAACCCTTGTTCCCTGCAGCCTGACCCCCTCAGGATGAATACCACCCACCCCTCCAAGGTGGCGCACAGCAAGCAGACCTGGGGTCACCCTTCCATCCTGGAGCTGGGCCCAAGATGTTCCGAGACAGCCTACCCAAAGGCAGCCCAGCCTTACAAAAGCTGGAATGAGCCCAGCAGCGGCTCATGTGGCACCTGTCGAGGTGGCGACTACCGTCTTTCCGAATAGAACGCCGGGTCATTATAGCTGTATTTGGTGCAACTTTCAGTCTAGATACAGTGATAATGACCGGGCGTTCTACTCGGGCGAAGACGGTAGAGTGGGAACGAATGGACACAAAACTTCTAATTGGTCAGAGGCGAGAGGAAATGCTTCAAAAAACTGTTAGTACCGCACTCCCAACAAGATTAAACCACCAGTACACCAAATTAAAATGAATGACCTTTCGTTCAAAGGCCGACGGCCTTACGATACCATTCGATGAACCCAGGTAATTCAGAGCGGTTTTACTTTGGTCAACTGGTTGCATCTGGATGCGAACTTGGGTCTGATTCATATTTCAACAGTTCGTGGGTGTGTAGTACTTCGTACCAACTGCGCTAGGCTCTTGGTAGTACACCGATGACCTAAAAAATTCCTGCCCGAACTTTCACAGGCCAGGGATAGGTGCCATATAAGGTGCATTGAGAGGACGCGTAGAGGCCTGGCACGGGTCCATTTGTGGCCTCGACGAACCCCACTGATCATCATCCCGATCCCGGCCTCCCTTGCTGCCCACAACCTGGCGCAGTGGGTGAGGTTTGCAAGCACAGCTATCCAAAGGAAAGGGGTGACACAGAGAAAGGAACCCCCCCCAGGATTTGAACCTGTGACCTTACAGCTTGACAACTTCGAAACAGGAAGTCTGACCAAAGCAGATATGCTGACTCAGACTAAATCCTGGCATCGAATCGGCGAACTCTCACTCAGCCCCATAGTCAAGAGTGTTGAAGATGGATGTTGATGACTCAGACCATGCGGCTGAGTGAGTGAGACTCTGAGAGTTTCGCCGATTTGATGCCAGGATACAGGACCGTGATGCTGGTCAGCATAAATAGGGGGCAAGAACTAGCAAAACTCTCGAGTGTCAGGCGAAAGGACAGAGATAACAGTCAGCTGCCAGTGTAAATTGACGGCAAGTTTTTGTTGAAGTTGATGTTGATGACTCAGACTATGGGGCTGAGTGAGAGTTTGCCAATTTGGTGCCAGGATAGAGGACCGCTATGCTGGTCAGCATAAATAGGGGGCAAGAACTAGCAGAAGTCTCGAGTGTCAAAAAAAAAAAAAAAAAAAAAAAGACTCTCGAGTGTCGGGCGAAAGGACAGAGATAACAGGCAGCTGCCAGCATAAATTGAAGGCAAGTTTTAGCACCCACTGACCCCTACAGTAGAGGAGACCACTTAGACACTGAAAGTGCTTCCACTGACCGTTCCAGTACGGCACAGCGGCACAGAGTTATGAATAGTCATGCATGCAACGATTAGGGCATACTCACACTAGTATGTATTGGACCGCATTCAGGGCATACTCACACTAGTACTATCTTAAATGTATCGAACCGCATTTACAGCCGAACATGGATGCATCTGGCCGTAATTTCCTCCAGGGAAAAAAAAACAAAACAAAAAAATTTAAAAAAGTGTTGTCGCAACTTGCCGGTAGTGTGAGTATGCCCTTTATGTGTGTGTAGCACATACACTGTGTACCATTCAGCCACACGGCAGATGCACTGAGGTGTCAGTCCCCTTCCTTACTTGAGGAACTTGTACGGCAGTATGCTGTCGATATACAGAGAGAGCAGCTCCCATGGCATATGAACACACATGACGCCAAAGATTGTGATGAGGTTGTTCTTGGCTTCGTTGAGACGTGCTCGCCACTCATCTTCCCAGAGTGCCTTCTTCAGCCGCTTCTCAAGCTCACGCAAATCTTCCTGATAAGAACAGTAGATGCTACCTTCACCGGTGTCCAGCGACATATCGCTCTCCCATGGCCTGTGCAGTTCGTCCTCCTCCAACTTCAGATCCCACCTGGATGTTATGGTCAAAGAAGTCCCATGCAAACAGTTCCCCAAGTTCCAACCATTGCACAGTGAAAAAAAAGAAAAAAAAAGTGTATCAGACTGTATCCAACATTTTTTCTGTAAGAAGTACAAAGAACACTGAAAAAAATCAAACACTAAATACTAGATCCATCGTCAATAAACACGCGTAGAAACCATGGTAACCCCGGACCCGGACACCGGACACTTCCGGACTGTCTTCCGGACCAGTGTCTGGACCGATCCGAACTGTCCAGTGATCCGGACATCACCGGACACCGGACAGTCCGGACCGGTCCCCGGGGTGCAAAAATGTCCGGACCCAACCAAAAAAAAAAAAAAAAAAAAAAAAAACCGGGGGTGGGGAGGAGGTTGGGTGGGGGTGTTGGCAGGCACTTACCTGCTTTGCACTCTGTAGTTCAGGCAGCAGAGCACGTGTCTTGCAGCAAATCAACCAGCACATTTAACTAGCAGACATGCAGAGT
>BFEA01001138.1:107922-125830 GCA_003427395.1 Chara braunii
ATCTCTCTCTCTCTCTCTCTCTCTCTCTCTCTCTCTCTCTCTCTCTCTCTCTCCCCCCGAACCCCGAGAAAAACCCTGGGGGGTGGTCATGCACTCCAGTCGATCTCCTTCCCTCCCCGCAAAACTTGGGGGCTTGTGATCCATCCCAATCGATCTCGCCTCCCCACACCTCCCCCTACCCGCCCCCCTCTATTCCACCCTCATTTCCCACAGAAATAGCTGGCCCAGCCCTCCACAGGAGCCAACGCACACAGCCCACCAGTCCATCTCGCCCCCTCTCCCCTCCTCCCCTCGATTCCCACAGAAATAGCTGGCCCAATCGGCAACAGGAGCCACCCGCACACATCCCTTCTGCTTGACCTGCCCACTCCTCACCGTATCATTCACTGCCGTCCCTCCGACCCAACCCTCGACTGATCTAGCAGTAGCTCAGTCGAACCTGCGCCCAGCCCTTCTTCCAGACCTCCCCGTGGCTCTCTCCTCAAACCTTCGATTCCCCGTCCTCCCTCTCTCGCCATACACTGCTCTGAAAAAAAAAAAAAGAACTGCTCTAACAATGGCCCACCTGAATCCCGCCGATCCATAATCCCTTCTGCCCAAATGGAGCAATTCTTGCGTTACATTATTATTATTATTATTATTATTATTATTATTATTATTATTTTATATATAATAGTAATAATAATAATAATATATTTTTATTATTATGATTATTATTATTATGATGATGATGCTTATTGTTGTGTTGGGAGTGTTGGCACTCTATTTGAACAGTTCAGATTGGCTAATCCGAACAAATCGAGACTCACACTGTAGCTGACGTGCTCGATTTGTTCGGATTAGCCATCGCTCTCATTCTCTCATTTTCCTGTTTCAGGGTCCTCAGGAAAAGAAAAAAAAGAAAAAAAAAAAGGTGGGACGCCGGGGGCCAAGTCCCACTAGCAGCGCTGCTCGTGGGACTTGGCCCCGGGCCCTTTTCCCGGCTTACAATGCAAGTACCCTTCCTTTATTTAAAAACAAAAAAAAAAAAAAGTGGGTGCCGTAAGGCGGATCTGGAAATTAAGACCCCTAATTAGTGCCAGGTGCGCTTCGTGGGTGAAACGTGCGTAGGGCAACGAGGTGCGTTTCTACTGAGCTCGGTGCATCCGGATGTATATGGAATTTTTGTCGGAGTGTGCACGACTGACAGTCTATGGCCTCTGTTTATCACTATTCTTCTCACCCTTGTCATTATCATTATTTTCAATTCATTGTTATTTTCAATTCGCCATTTAATACTATTTTCAACGGGCGCCCGTGAGTGTCTCAATCCGTTCTTCTTTTCCCATCTCTTGGGTTTTAGACCTGGGGCGACGTCCCACTACCGGCAGCAAAAGAGGATTGCATTGAACGCCTGAATCTGGACTTGTTTGTGGAGAGGTGCAGAAAATGGCGATGATCTGTTTTCTGCATCTCTGCATAAAGGCATCCAGGTTCAGGCGCTTACTCCCCGGATAATCGATGCGACTCGATCAACAAGCACTTCATGGCCTGTGCCCAACGCTTCCATAGGTTTTTTGCAGCGGCCGCTAGGTCTCCAGTGTGAAATCGCTGCCAAAGCCCTGCCCAGGTAGTCGCTATATCCTCATCATCATCATCGATTCATCTCATCATCATCATCGATTCATCTCATCATCATCATCGATTCATCTCATCATCATCATCATCATCGATTCATCTCATCATCATCAGCAGCAGCAGCAGCAGCAGCAGCAGCAACGGTTTGCCATGTCTCCTCCTTTTTCCCCTCCTCCTCCTCCTCTTGCCTGCTGCTCCTGCTGCTCCCGCTGCTCCTGCTGCTGCTGTTCGTACCCGCAGACTGCAGCGGCTGTGCTCTACTGCTAACAAGTACGTCAGAAATTAATTTATATCGGGAAAACAAATCAAAACAAATCAACAAAAATCTTTGCCGGATCGACCCAAGAGTCCACTCAACATCTAACAGTGTTGGCTACTCCTACAGGTGATGATTTGATCGCGTGCAGAATGGAACAGCAGACGATGCACACGTGTCCTTTTCTCCCTCCCACTAACATCAACGTCACACACGTGGCTGTGCAAGAGCGATTGCTGCACCACTCTCTCAATAAGCACTTTTTAATAACCACTATCTCAATAAGCACTCTCTCATCATCGATTCATCGACGTCACACTGTCTGGACTTTTTAATAACCGTGACGTATGTCTGTGCGTGAGCCGGAGAGAACTCGGGTAGAGACACCAATTTGTGTGTGTACAGACAGACAGACAGACAGACAAGACAGACAAGACAGACAGACAGACAGAGAGAGCACAGGGAGTCACATACACATATGAAACGGATATTACGGAGAAATGGAATATACACTAGGTTGATGAAAACCATTTCGATCTACCTCCCCATATCTGTTGCTCATGGTTAGCAATCAACAAAAACAAGAAGAAGAATAGTGAAAATAGTGAAACAGTGGCCATAGAGTCATAGACTGCTTCTCGTACACGCATCGACAGACAGATTTGCATTACTTCTCCGCATGTACTGTTCTCAGCATGAAACGCGCATTTCCCCGACGCGTTTCCGCCAGGAAGAAGAAGAAGAAGAAGAAGAAGAAGAAGAAGAAGAAGAAGAAGAAGAAGAAGAAGAAGAAGAAGAAGGATAAACATGCCAGCTATGTCAGGTTAGCAATCAAGAAGAAGAAGAATAGTGGAAATAGTGAAAACAGTGGCCATAGAGTCATAGACTGCTTCTCGTACACGCATCGACAGACAGATTTGCATTACTTCTCCGCATGTACTGTTCTCAGCATGAAACGCGCATTTCCCCTACGCGTTTCCGCCAGGAAGAAGAAGAAGAAGAAGAAGAAGAAGAAACATGCCAGCTATGTCAGGTTAGCAATCAAGAAGAAGAAGTAGAAGAAGAAGAAGAAGAAGAATTGAATTTAAGTAGCGAGGCCAGCGCTATGTGTCCATGTCCGGATGATATGCAGCACAACTCCCACACGGACTAAAACCACTCAACGCGCACATTCCCCGACGCGGTTCGCCTGGCTGCGCACCAGGCTCCTCAAGGGGCAAACCTCTCTCCCGCATCCACCTGACTTCCCACCTGAGCAAGAGAGGAAGGAGGATAAGCATGCCTGCTGTGCCAGGTTAGCAATCAACAAGACGAGGAGGAAGAAGAAGAAGAAGAAGATGAATAGTGACAAGCAATGACCAATTCGTTCAAGTATAACACGTGACAAGTGGTAGAACGCATGTTTTGCAAGTATGAAGTTATCGGTTCAGTCCTATCGTCTCCAATTTCCCCGTGAGCCCAGGTAGCTCAGGTGGTCGAGCATTCCCTTGCTAAGGGAAAGGCCTCCGATTCAAGTCCGGTGCTGTGACAATCACATACATTATTACACTCCTTCGTCTCAGAGTCTCGGGGCATACTCACACGAGGACTTCCATGTCTGTATCCAACCTGATTTACAGTCAAATTCCCTCGAGAAAGTCCCCGTGCGGCGAGTATGCCTTCAGAACAAGCACTTTGCCCAACGCCTTCCTGCCGGCTGTGCTCCCTCTTCAACCTTTCCTCCCACTACAGAACAACAACAACCTCAACATCATGAAGAAGAAGAAGAAGAAGAAGGCTAATGCAAATCAATCGCCTACCTTCAGGAAGAGAAGAAGAAGAAGAAGAAGAAGGCATCGGAGGCTAAGGCAAATCAATCGCCTACCTTGAGGAAGAGAAGAAGAAGAAGAAGAAGAAGAAGAAGAAGAAGAAGGCATCGGAGGCTAACGCAAATCAATCGCCTACCTTGAAGAAGAAGAAGAAGAAGAAGAAGAAGAAGAAGAAGAAGAAGAAGGAATCGGAGGAGGCTAATGCAAAACAATCGCCTACCTTGAGGAACAGCTCCCCTTGAGTGCTCGGCACTGTATCTACCACCAAGCCAGCTGCCACTAGTCTATCGACCAAGTACTCGAGGGGATCGTACATCTTCTTCCCCGCCGGCAGTGATTTGTCCATCTCTTCTTCCTTTCCTTCTGTCTCCGACTTCGTCTGCCCTTCAGCTATGGCGGCGGCGCCATTACTCTTTTCTCCTTCCTTACAAGATAGAGGCGAGGTACAAACGATAGCGATGTCGAACTCGACGAGATCGGGGACAGCAGCAGATCTCTTCTCCAAGCCTATGTTTTCTCCGACCCCGGCAAAGGTGGATGATATCGACGATGACAACCATGACCCCATCCCCCCCTTTCCCTCTCCGTCCGCGCTCCCGCTCTTCTCCGCACGCCCTCCGCGATCACCCCCCGCTCCAGCCATTTGCCTCGTCGCCTCCATCGCCTCCATAGCCGCAGCTTCTGCCATAGCCGGTGGTGGCGTCGTCATTGAAACGAACCCCAGTCGGCAACACGAATTGCCCACCCTTCTTCCCAGCCCCGCCGAGTACCCAAAAAACCAACGAAAATCTCAGTCCGGTGTGACAGTGCAAAAAAAAAAAAAAAAAAAAAAAAAAAGTCCGATGACAGTCCTTGGGGACATCCGCTAAAATTGGGACGATGAGAACGAAACTTCCAGCAAAACATGGGAAGATACACCGCCATATTTTTTGTCTCTTGTGTATGTCGAGGGTGGTGGAACACCACCCTAAGGGCATAGCCACACCACTCTCTAAATGTGCAAAATGAGAATGAACCTCATGCTAGAACATGGCCAGATGCACCCGCCACATTTTTGTCTTTTCCACATTTCGACATCAGCGTGGTCCGAGGAAGAGCGGGGCTTCGGGCCTCGCTCCACTGCTGTCGAAATGTGCAAAACGAGAGTGAATCTTTCGCTAGAACGTGGAAAGATACTGATACCACGCTGGGCGTGTGGGCGCGCAGCCAGGAAGGCGGACGTATCGCCCAGAGTGGTGTGTGTGACTACAGGGGGTCTCCCTCCACTACCCCACCGTCGTCCCCCGAGCACAACGCACCCTCATTTTGGCTGTAAATGGCGGGAAATATAGCTTGCATACACATTCATTTTTAGGGTGCCTTATGTTCGGGGGAAGACGGTGCACAAAAGACAAACAATAGGTGGGTGTATGTTTCCATGTACTAGTGCAAGAGTCATATGTTTCCATGTACTAGTGCAAGAGTCATTCTCATTTTGCATATTAGGTGTACATTAACTTGTACCCGTGGATCTCTGTAGTCAATGAACGGTCAGATAATATTAAAAAAAAAAATTCCTATACTAGAATACTAGAACCACGCCAATTCACAGCACCATCACGGGACCCTCTCTCACGACCGCCACCTTGTCGCCCCAGGAAACTACTCTTTCTTGTTATGTGCGCCACGATGCCGTATATACCCCTTTAGCAGGTCCGCAAAGTTCTCCATACCATATGGAAACCCAGCGCTGAACGACAAGAGACATCCATGTATATGCAGCCATCCTAGCTGCGAGCACCGCCATGATTTTTGCCTTTTGTGCATGTCCAGAGTGGTGGGTCTAACCGAATCATTACGTGTCCCCTCCTTTGTTTTTTTGTTTTTGTTTTTTTTTCGACCTCCTTTGTCTGTGAGGACCTCCCGGCCTCTCTTTTCAGTATTTGCAATATATAAAGTCACTTTCCTTCAAAAAGAAGGGAAATTTTGTCTGGCGCCCCTGTGATTTCTATTCTTTTGGGTCGCGCCCCTGGACGGACCACTTCCCTGTTGTGCCCGTGGGGCCTCTGAACTTCCTGCACGCCCCTGTCAGCAAGGGGCACAGCGGACAGCTGCGCCCTTAATGGACGGCCGTTACTGAAATATTTCTAGGACCGATCGCGATACTTCACGGCGGGGACTGATCCAGCAGATTGGGCCTCGCTGCACTACTCTAGACTCTCGAAATATTTTGAGAGTTCCACTAGCATTGTCAGAGAGGCGAGACTCTCGAAATAGCCGTCGTCACTGCACTTACTGTAGAACCTTTTACACTAGGTGCACTCTCGAAACCCGGGGCGTCGTCGGACACAACAGAAGACATGTACCGCTACGCTACGGGACAACACGAGGCTGGTCTGGCCACCGGGACAGGAGGTCCACTCTCGACGGCGGGCAACTCCCGGGGACACTTGTGAATCCGTGTTTTACAGGCGGGCAACTCTCGACGTCTGGAGAGATCACAAAGGGTCCTATGGAGAACACAGATTTGATTGATCATTCACACGGTGTCCATCCAGGTCGCAGTTGCCAAGCCTCTGCCGGCTTACTTACAGTCGCTAACTAAGGACCTCCGTGAGAGCAGTATGCGAGGAAACTTAACACATACGGTTCAGGAAAGGCTCTCTGATGCCTATCTATGTATGAAGGCGTCAGTTATGCTATAAAGCGTGCCTTCTGACAGCTCTCGATCGGGTTTCGAGAGTTTCCCGATCGAGAGTAAGTGCAGCGACGACCCATTCTAGAAAATTCAAGAGTCTAGAGTAGTGCAGCGAGGCCCGTTCTCTCTTCCTTTGCACAGGCGTCCTTCTTGCCGACTTTGGAAGAAGACCTATTTCATAAGGAATGGATTGATGCTTCTTTTTTTTTTTTTTTTTTTTGCTATTAGTGGCGGCTAATGGTTGTCCTGACATGATAGGCCACCTACCCTACCCATCCCTACATTAATACTCCCAGCGCACCCCCTGTCCCTACTATCCTACCTCAGTGTGGCCAACACTCAGGACCATCACCCTACCAGTATCGAGGGCAACTTGGACCAGACAGCAGTGACAAGCACCAAGGCTGGGCCAACCTCCCAGCCCTGATGGAAGCGGAAGCCGACGAACCTTGCCGTACGGGAACTTCGATGCTTGTTTCAACAGAGCGACTGTTATACTGCCTTTGATGCGGGGAAGCAGCCATTCGGGTAGCATGATTTATGTTCTAGACAGTAAGCTTGGCAAAGGTCTTATGAAGTGGGGGATGTGCAGCCGTCTGGATGGTAGTGTCTAAAGCCAACACTCTCCAACACACCACACACAACCCACTCACACGTCCACTCCCACCCATGTTGGCTGGAGACCCTACTGATACCCACTGGGAGGATCCAGCTGACTATCTCAGCTGGTTGGCACCAAGAGTGCCACAGGCGGCCATGGGGATTGAACCCACAACCACCTGAATGCCACTTGCGTGGCTAACCAATTGAGCTAGGCCGCTGGATGGAGCCCAGATTTTTCGATGGCAGGAGGGGCGGGGGGGGGGGGGGGGGGAGAACTGAAAAAAGATTACTAGCAAGCTGTTGAGGGCTGTATCACCCCACAGGTGGCCAGGAAAAAGGGCATTTCAAGCTCTAAACTACTAGCAGTGTATCTACCTATGTTCTCCCAGAAGATTCATGCTCATTTTGCACATTTGGTCAGTACTGGAGCAAGGCCCCCCATCTCCACAGCTCTATGGCAAAGGTAAGTATGTTTTTCCTTCTTTTTTTTTCGAAAGTGAGTACGTTGTTTTTCCCTTTTCTTTTCTTAGTATCCGTTCTAGATTTCAGTACTTGGTCGTAGTAAACAGCAGAATGCTTAGATACTGTATTTCTGGGAAAATGCAGTGGAAGAGCAAAAAAAAAAAAAAACAGACCCAAATTGCCCGCCAAGACCCATATAGCCCGCCCCCAGTTTGCAACGGGAAAAAACTCTATCCCTCAAAAGGGAAACAATGGACGGTGCCCTATACTAAATTGCAACGACCTTGACAAGATAACCTCCCCTACAACCGGTCTTAGGGACGACTGCGCCCGGACCCTGTTTTCTGTTGTCAAAGACCCCAAACGAACCCGTCCTAGCGAAGATGTACTGCACGACCTTACCGAAAATAGAAAGAACATAAAACGATGAAAATGGAACCCACACAAGCGCAGCCTCCTGGCTGCGAACTGATAAGCCAGGGAGTTGTGCAATGAGTATGGGTGACGTCCTGCGATGGAAGGAAAGACTGGAAGATTTGGTTAGGCGCCCAATTGACCACAACACGGGGGACTCCTTGGTGTGTTGTCAGAGTATGGAAAAGTTGTTTTTGGCTAACCCTGGTTTCTTGCATTGCAGTAATGAAGAGAAGATGATTAAGGAATGTGCCAACAGATACAAGGAAAGTGGTTTTGGACGATTGGGCAAATGGAATGGCAAAGGAAGTTCGGGTCAGGCATATTCTGTGCTGAAACACATGCGCTCAATGCGCCCTATTACCGTTCGAACCACGATGTTTCCCGTAGGAACCCAGCAGGCACAATCGGTTGGGGAACCCGTTGCAGCACCTGCCACAAGAACAAATGGATGCTACACGTGTCATCAACCTGGGTATATAGCACAGGAGTGTCCCAACCGACCCCCTCAAGCTCAGATAGGAGCAGCTCCCGCTGTGGCAGTGCCTGTAGCGAATGGACCTGGACGAGCTGGGACGATGGTGGAAAGAACGGACGGGGTAGTGACCGCGACCCTACCATATATGAGGCTGCTGAGCTCATTCTCCTCGATCAATATGCCACGCCGGGATACCCGGGATTGGGAATGATAGGAGCTGTTCAACGGGCCGCTGACGAACGGGGAATTTCGGAATGGAGGCTTTCGCCTAGTGAGATGGAATCAAGCGGACTGGCCTTTGTCACCGGAGAAATCGATGTGCTCTATATATTTAGAGCACTGGATCATTGTATCCCCCTTCCAATCGGACATCTCTTGTCTATTTCAGAACATGTCAATGATCGTATGTTACAGCATTGCAAGGCCAGCAGAAAGTGTTTCACTCTCGCGAAACTCGCGGCCTTTAAAGGAAAAGTTCCCGCCAAAAAACGAAAATCGGGCATGGCGAGCACCTTGGAACCTGTACGCATAGGGGTAATTAAAAAAAATGATCACTTCTTGCGCATCAAACCCATCCGTGGAAGTTTGTGGATTGTGATGTGGAAGTATGGGAAATGTCGTATATCGTCGTTATCAACTTAGGAGTGGTTGTCCTGACCATATCACTTCGACAAGTCAAACGGGCGGGGAGAAAGAAAATTTTAATCCCAATTCCGGAGGGTGACCACCTCATTTCGGCCAACGAAGGAAGGATTAGAGCAACTGGACGGATGACGAACGCTGCTTTCCGGATAGGGAAAGTTCACGCCCTTGTGGATGTGATAGTCCTCAACGTAACCTCTTACGACTTGCTTATTGGATTGTCTGCCCTTAATGCGTTGCAAGCTAGTCTGGATTTCGAACGACGGATCGTGGTCCTTAAGAACACAGGAGGTAAACCATACAGTGTTCCAATGCGCCTCACCCTCCAGGCGGTCTCCAATAAACCCCGAAATACTTTTGCAGACATTGCATGATGCATTCAGATGATCTTGCCGGATGAATTTGACCAAGCAAAGGATGGAGACGATGGGTTCGCTGCCTTGCTCCATACTGATTATAAGAGTGAGGAAGATCCCGACGGGGCTAAGACCGTTTATGAGCTAATGCGCAGGATACTGCGTTACCCGATCCGCCAAAAGACAACTAAGACGTTTGTGATAACGGAAACCAATGTGATGCCAAAAGAGCTTCAGCGCGCACGTACGTTAATTATGGGGGAGCCAAGGTTGCTAGAAATCCCCTCAAACCTTATATGACGCAACTATACTCTTGCTACCTCGCTATCTGGATAAAAAATCAGTTTGTGACGTCACAAAACTACTCCCCTGATCACTACTCACAACAGGGAAAGAAGTGCTTATGCTCCATCGAGGTGCCGAAGCACAAACTCTGGAACCCCTTAAGCGCTTCGATGCCTCCCCGTTCGAAATAGGGATTAAAATCGCCGAAAAAATGGTGGACCCTCGAGATGCATAAGATGGAATTACCCCAAAAGTACATGTGGCAATCACAAAGGGCGACACGCAAATGATTGTCACTATGTTCTCCTGGCGATCCGACAATTCGTTCATTTCATCCCCCCCCCCACCGAAGTTTGAAACCGACTCACACGAAGCAAATGAAAGTTGTGATCAACAGACAACCCTACACATTACACGTGTCAGACTATGTACCAAACGACATTCATAAGACGATTGCCGATACTTTGAGAGAATACCATGGGGCGATTAGTGTCAGTGATGCGAATATTGGGTTATCTCGGGTAATTCAACATGAGATACAAACGGAAAATCATCTGCCCATTCACTGCAAACCGTACCGGTATTCCCTCGCCAAAAGAAAAACGGTGTTGAAGCGGATCAAAGAGTTTGAACCGAATGGCTCGATCGAACCAGTCAAAGGTCCTTGGTTCATTCCGCTAGTATTAGTCCAAAAAAAAAATAGGCCGATCCGCATTTGCATTGCTTATCGAAAATTAAACGATATCATGATCAAGGATGTGTATCCCCTGCCCAGGATTGATGATTTGTTGGATGCGATTGGATGTACCGGTTATTGTAGCAAGTTTGATATTTGTCACGGGTTTCACCATATCCTGGTAAAGGAGGAGGGTACGCCAAAAACGACGTTCGTTTTGTTTGAGCGGACATGGCAATGGATCCTTTGCCCTATGGGCATATGCAAAGCACCTGCAATCTTTCTGAGAGCCATGAACGTCACCTTCCAGAGTTTCATTAACAAGACACGGTTGAAGCAGAGCATGATCAACTCCTGTGTCATTGTGTACATTGACGACATCTTTGTGTATTCTGATTCACACACTCATCATGTGGAGTGAAAGCTGGGAGCTTTGAGAGCTGATGGGTTCAAAATTGCCCTTGAGAAAAGCGAGTTTTTCCTTTTGGAAATCTTGTTTCTCAGGTACATTGTGACACATGGTGGTATGAGACCAGACCCAAAAAAAATCGAGGCAGTTCGGGATGCGCTCACGCCACATCGCTGACACAGGTCCAGGCCTTTTTGGGGTTGACATTGTACTATCGCCGATTTATTCAGGACTTCGTGACAATCGCGCGGTCCCCGACAAATTTATTGCGGAATAACCAGCCCATGCACTGGGATGGGGGCTGTAAGCAGACATTTTCAATATTGAAAAATGCTCTGGCCTGGACGCCCATTTTAATCCGGTCCGACCCGAGAAAATAGTTCATACTTGTCACTGATTGGCAACCGGAATCTATCTCCATTATTTTGACATAGAAAAGGAAAGACGACAAGGAACACGTTATCGAGTATGCGTCCCGGACGGTGCCTGACAAACGACGCAACGACTCAACGTCTCAGGGAGAGTGCTTCGTAGTGGTTTGGGGAATCCAACACTGCGATTCATATTTATACGGACATAGGTTTCTATTAGTTACCGATCACGAACCTCTACTGGTCCTCAAGAAGCTTACCAATGACACGGGCATGATTGGGCGTTGGGCGATAAGGCTACAAAAATACGACTTTGACATCGTCCACAGAAAGACAAAAAGGCACAGGAACACCAACGGATTGACAAGGTTACATCGACCGGGTAAGGTACCCAAAGGCGAAGAGATCGTCCCGTGGAAGGATCCGAAGTCTCCCAAGAGACCAACTTACGAAGGAGTGAAAATCCTCTCTTGGCCTGCAAGAAAGTGACACATGGCCTCATGACTGTAGTAAGAGAAGGTAATGATGAGACCCCTCTCTCCCCCACCTCCTCTTCTTTCCTCTCTTCACCCGACAAATTTTGCTATTTTTTTAAAGTTGTCTCACAAGTCTATTCTGTTCCTATGCATCCACACAGAGAAGGGTACGTCGATTGGGTAGACTGCGACAGATGTGTCTCGAGAGCTCATGGATCATGTAAATGAAAGGACGAAAGCGGCATTTGGATGGTCGTCCCACACCCGTTCATGCGATACGACTGGGTAAAGTCATCCCACGAGGAGACGGTCGATCATTACACTGTCTGAATCACAGAATTAACTATCGACAAAAATAAGTGGTGCTGGTCCATTATTCAGGACGATGTTAAATTCATCGTCAATAATTGTCTGGTTTGCTCGACTGACAAGGCGTCGATTCAGCCGCCAAGATCCATCGTGGCAACTGTAGTCGAACGACCATTTTAGACGGTTAGCATGGATATGACGGATATTGCGGTCCCCCTTGGTCCTAATAGTTGCGAATATTCAATACTACTCATGTTTGTAGACCATTTCTCTAAATGGATCGAGGCCTACCAATGCAGAACGAGACAAACAACGGAAATTGTGCGATACTTCAACCGCTTCCTAGGAATGCATTAGGATACCGAGGAGATCTTATCAGATAATGACACATAATTCCTTGGGGGAAGTCACGAGGAGCCTAGTCATACATGGTGTCTCCATTCGGAACACCGCACCCCGTTCATACGATACGACTGGGTAAATCCAGCGCAGGAGGAGACGGTCGATCATTATGCTATCTGAATCACAAAATCGATTATCAACAAAAACGAGTGGTGCTGATCCAATATTCAGGACAATGCTAAATTCATTGTCAAGAATTGCCCGGTTTGCTCGGCTGACAAGGCGCCAATTCAGCCGCCAAGATCCATCGTGCCAACTATAGTCGAACGACCATTTCAGAGGGTTAGCATGAATATGACGGATATTGCGGTCCACCTTGATCCTAAGAGTTGCGAATATTCAATCCTACTCGTGTTTGTAGACCATTTCTCTAAATGGATCGATGCCTACCCATGTACAACAAGATGAACAACGAAAATTGTACGATACGTCAACCGCTTCCTCGGAATGCATCAGGATACCGAGGATTTCTTATCGGATAATGACACAAATTTCCTGGCGGAAGTCATGAGGAGCCTAGTTGTATATGGTGTCTCCATTTGGAACACCGCACCCCATATGTCTCAATCGAACGGCCTTGTAGAGAATGTGAACCGAGTAATCAAAACCGCTCTACGACGGAATAACGCGGCTAGGGACACGACGCCCTGACCCAACATTGTAGATCACATCCTAGGCATCCATCGGGGAACACCTCACGAGTCCACAAGTTTGTCCCCGTTCCAGCTACGGACCAATAGCCTGACATGCATTTCTCTGCCGATCTTAAATGACGAAATGACATTGGTTCGAAGATCTACGAGGGCGATGGTTAAGGAAAAAGCCAAATGACACTTAAAACTAATTCCTTCGGTTAGCCTGGAAACGACAGCGGATCACCGAATTGCCCGAGGGCCGATAGGTCCGAAGTTACAAAGCTAGGAACGAAAACGCTGGGCGTCGGCCCCAGTATAAATTAGGGGATATCTTGCACGTGAGGAAATGTGCTCGTCAAGGAAAGTTGGTGCCACGATTCTTTGGTCAGTTCCACGTAGTCAATTTTGGTCCTAACGGTGTCCACCGGCGAAAGTAGTCTGCCGGCACGCCGATCGACCCCTGTACCTCGCGCCGTGTCTGTCACCCACGGGAGGGTCCATTGGGGCTCATGTAACCTGCAAGAAAACGGTTAGTCCACATCCACATAACAAAGATTGAAGCCGACTACAAACACAACAATGAGACTCTCATAGTCCACCGTTTGGAAGGAACAAAAAGTATGATTCCATTTCGTTCAAAATGATTGGGTTTACTGCGCTACTCCCAACCCCAGAGGCAGATATAGTGTCCAAGTCGGGGAAATCGGTCCGATTCCCGATCGATCTCACTAATAATCTAGGACGAATCCTCTGCCCGATGGGGTGTCGCCGGTAACGGGCCCGCCGATCCCATGGAACTGCGTTGGAGCTCTATGTGTCCGAGCTAGACTCTCAAGCCCACTGGGGCCATTGCTCCAGATCGATTTTCACCATAATCCCGCTCGAGTCACGACCCTTTTCGATTAAAATCTCTGATGGTTCCATGTCGTCCCTCGTGCCACTCCTATCCGGTTCTCGATCGATCTCGGTCCTATCCTTGGCCAACAAAGTGTTCCCACCTGATCTCAGATGTCTCGAGCCTGATCCGTAAAGTCCCAGTCTGATCTCACAAGTCCCTGTTCGTCTTCAAGTGTCCCACCCAGACTCAAACGCTCGACCTGTTCTCAAGAGTCCCGGCCGAATCCGAAAATCCCTGCCTGAGCTCCAATGTCCCGATCTTCGCCCGAAGTCTAAATTCGTGCCCAAGGTCCTGATCCAGCCTAATCGCATATATCCCTGTATGGCTATTTCCCAGCCTGAACTCAAGTGCCTCGTTTAATCCAAACGTCTGCCACCGTCGGAGTTCCTCTTAAGGCCCGCCCCAGGTTTTGTAGTTCCGGTCTATGTCAAAAATCTTAGTCGGGACTTTGATATCCAGTTCACACTTGCCTGGGTCTTATAGCCCCGATCAGCCTGCGTTACGTAGCCCTGGTCAGCCTGGCCCCGAAGTCCCGACCTGCCCGAGCCCCGTAGCCTTGATCAGCCTGGATCCTGAGGTTCTGTTCGTAACGTGTCCCAAGAGCCCGTTCTGTCCAAAGCCTGGGTGCATCCCAAAAGTCCCCGCTCGTGGCCAAAGTTTCAGTCCTGGTCGCTCGAGAGCTCCGATCCGCTCGGCCTGTGCTCCTTATGCCCGTCCGAAATCCCAGTTCGTCCTGCCAAGGGCGCGTCTAAACGAACGCTGAGTCGAACGGTTGTACGTTGTTGCGTCTCCTTTCCCGACTGCCTCGTCGGCGACAACAGTGCAAGGCTCGCGCGTGGCTGCCTGCTAACACACCCGACTGATCTGATTGTGCGCGGATGCGCGTGTGTCATCCCCGGCCGCACGCGTATGTGCGTGTGGGCGGACGACCACATGCGGCTCAACCCCGACTGTGAGCGCGTGTGCATGTGTGTGCGACTTTGCGCGGCTCAACCCCGTCTAGGCACGTGTCCGCGCAGGTCTGTACGACTGGGTCCCCACTTGCATGCATGCGTGCGGCTCAACTCCGTCTAGGCACGCGTGCTCGCAGGTGTGCGCGACTGGATCCCGACTAGACACGTGTGCGCGCAGGTCTGCGCGACTGAGTCCCCACTTGCATGTGTGCGCGCGTGTGCACGACTGAATCCCGACTGGACACGTGTGCGCGCGAGTACTCTCGACTGCACGAGTCCCTATCCCCTCCACGAGAGAGTGTTGTGTGTGCGTGAGTGTGCTCCAATCCCTATCGTGCACAGGAAAACACAATGATGCACACCTGCGTTCCCACTCCGATCCCGCTTGCGCGTGGGTGTCTTCTCGCTAATCCGTTTGCGCGCGCGCGCACTGATGCGCCAACGATTGCGCGCGTGTTCAGCTTGTGCGAGAGCAGTACTCGTGGTCATTCGCCTGCTAGTGCGGTGTCCGTCCCGAGCCTGCTCGTGTGCGCGAGGCTAAGCGTGCTCGTCCCTGATCGCGCTTTCGTTCCCAACAACGAGCGCGTGCACCCGAATGCTCCCGACCTGGTCGCGCGCAGGTGCGCGCCTTGCACGCGGGCGCTCCCGACGCCCCCGACCCAGCTGCGAGCAGATGTGCACTTATGCGCGCGGCTCCTCGTCGGTGCGAGTGGTGGTGTGCAGCTCCTCGTGTGAACATTCGTGTGTGCACCTCAATGCGCTCGACTGTTCTCCTAAGATCGGTGCGCTGTTGTACCGAAGTGCCTCCTCGTGGTCGTGGCTATGACGTGCGCCCTCCTTCCCGGTTCGCTCCTCCACTCGTGTGCCCAAACGTGTCTTGTCCAAGTCTCCTGAGCTCCTCCTGCGAGCCTGCACGTGCGCATGTGGGAAGTCCCCTGCTCCGAGCTCCCGTAGTGCGCCCGTGAGTACACATGTGGGAAGTGTCTTGATCCTGGGCTTGGTTCAACTTTTATACTTTGTCAGGCCCCTTTCGAAGTATGCCTCAACCCTCGCATGCTGTGAGGCTGCCGATAATTTGCAGCACCCTGGTACCGTGGCTCCCCCGAGCTTGCGCCCGGGCCTATTTGGGCCCTCGAAAGGTTTCCGACGAAGGGAGATTTTTTATCGGGTACCAGGCCTTTTGCAGCGCCCTGGTACCAAGGCTCATTCTGAACCTTAGGCTTGGGCCCGCCCAGGCTCTCGTGGTCCCCACGTGAAAAGTACCAGGGCCTTGTCAATTCCCGCAAGGCCTAGTCCTAAAATTAATAAGTTTACGGCCCAAGGGCCCTTTTCTTGTCCTTAGGCCTTGCAGGCTCTCTTTCGGCTTTACTTAAGGCCCGCATGTCAAAGCCCTAAGCGCGTCCGAGCAGCAATTCTCCTTTGTATTGATTCCACAATGAATTCCGGTGTCGACCGCAACTTAGTTCACCCGAGGGCTCGTCTTAAAGTCTGGCACCCTCTCTTGTTCGGCCCATCGCCCAACTCTTAATGCAATCTGGCCCTCCCGTTCCCGTCCTTCACCTGGAGCCTCTGGTACTTCCTTGGCCTCAATGCTCGTTGCGTGAATCTGATATCGTATCTTTCGATGTCAGTTACGATCCTGCCAGGCAAATTGATCGAACCTAGTTTGCCTCAAGTGCTATCATCAAGGAAGTAAAGGGCGGCATAAGGCTGGGGTGAATACGATGCAACTCGCTCCAGAAGTCTCGGGCAACTGATCGACATGACCAATCATCTGCCACGTGTCCTATCTTCGTCCCTTGTCTACCTTCCCTTGTCTACCTCACCTCCTGACTCACCCCTGACCTATGAGTGGGACAACAAGGAGCCTGGATCTCTTCTTTATCTCTTTCTAAGAACCTCACCCTCTCCTTCCCCGCCATCGCCATGAGTTTTGTGTCGGAGCAAGTAATCAGCCAACATATGTTGACGCCACGAGGATTATCTGTTCTATTCGACAGGTGCATCACCCACGACACAACCCGGACCTGCTTCGATTTGCGCAGTTCTTCAGTGCAGTCGGGGTACACGCGGCAACTGAGTTTCGATTCGCCCATAACGCGAATTGAGGGAGGATATTGGTCGAAGCATCGACTTTTCTACAACTTTCTCCCCCGGGAGATAACCACATCACGTTGATCGTCTCCTTCAACGGGAGCCTTGTCGTGCTCGATGAAGACCTTTATACGAGCCCGTTCAATGAACTGTGGGCTTGGGCGGGAGAATTGGCGGACACGTGGCGGCAGAGGATCACATGCCTAGGGGATCAGATCGTCCAAACGGACAGCATCGGCGTGCATCGAATCCGGGTGCACCATACGGAGCCGAAGATAGTTATCTCGTAGCTTGTCCCCTTTGCACAACCCCGACCAACCAGCACTGGTTCTCCACGTTCAATCTGCCGTCAGACTTCCCTCTCTTCTGACAGTCCCTCGTCCATTCGCATATATCCTTCCAGGTTGAGGCGATACCAATGCCAATTGTGAACGAGGAAACGTGGGCGAACTGGTGCGAACTGGTTTGAGGCCTACATGACACTTAGTTTCTGCCTGGTGCAGATCGAGTCCGACAAGTTGGATAAGGAGGAGATCCCTAACGATGAGGTCGAGCTGCTGATCATTCAGGCATGGAGAACGAACATAGAAGGAGAGTTGTTGGGGATCTTGTTAGTATCGGTGGGACCCATCCATCTTGGACCAATTACAGGATAATTGCTCGTGTTCCCCTTGCAACTCCTAGACGAGTTGCCCCCAGATATCATCTCTTGCAGCGATCAGAGTCCCGCGCATGTTACTTTGGAACGAGCGTTGACGCCTCAATTGTTGTGGACGCGTTGCTCCGAGTACGATGATTAGAACCGCTATTATCCATCAGCAGACAAGTACCTGGCCCCAGAGGAAGTAATCGATCCGTGTTTTGGGAAGTGGCTGGATCATTGGCCATGGTCACCTCCGAGAGTGAAGCATAGAAAAGTACCGAATCAGGATCTAGTGATCCTAATTATACTGAGCACTCGGAGGAGAAATTGGACGAAGAACGCGTCAAGACAGAAGAAGAAGCTGAAAAACGAGCGAAAGAGCGCGCAAAAGGGAAGCAGGCTTTTAAGTAGTCGGCACCCGACGACCCCACGAGAGATCTTGAG